>JAKTRJ010000045.1:0-90688 GCA_030579655.1 Liangdongia dryadoides
CAAACTTTTCAATGGTACGTTTGTCAATACCACCACACTTGTAAATCAAGTGACCGGTAGTAGTAGATTTACCAGAATCGACGTGACCAATAACGACGACATTAACGTGTTGCTTTTCTTTACCCTATTAATTGTTAGTATAACAGTTATTTGAATGTTTTAACTATTTGGGTGTTTTTGATCATGATGATGAGCTGGCGGCTAAAAAAAAAATCAAAGAAAATCAATCAATTTTAAACCAATTCAACTCAATCACATTAACCACTATAACCAATAGTGATAAATAGACGCTTATTCATGATCATAACCATCAAAAATCTTCATATTACTCACCATTTTTAATGAATTGAATATATATGATGTAAAAGTAAAAAGAATGAAAAGAGCAAAAAAAAATTTTTTTTCATACCTCCAATTCCAACGTGAAAAAATTTTTTTGGGAAATCATGAGATCCGGGTGGCAAATCAAAAGCTTACCAGGATTACTTCTTACCCGGGGGTGAAGTATCAGTTACCCGTCAAAGAGTAGGGTTTTTAATGTTTATTTTCATGACTGCTTTTTTAAACTTATAACCCTAATCACTTGACAGAAAAGAGCATGAGGTTACCCAGTAATTCAGATTTACAGAATTTAGTGTAGATTAGATCTTGCATATATTAATTGGATAATTAAACGCTGATGTCCAGTGCAATTTATGTTATTATGTTGTATTAGTAATCATAAAACTATTTCCCCCAAACCCCTATTGTTAACTTAGTTCCCATCTAAAGAATCTAGCAGTTCATTTTGATCATCAATGAACCCAAATCTATCAGCCTGTAGACTTATTGTGCCGTTTTTAGAGTTTCTTCTAGACCACTAAATTAAGAAATGTTTAATAAATAGTCCCCTAAATTTAATTTGTATAAGTATTACTTACGTTTCCGGATAATGCATTAGAAACTTTTGAACCCAAACCATAGCTGGGTATTTGACTCCAACCACGACGATTTAATACAATTCTTTTATACAAGAACCCACCAGAGCAGTAAACTAATAATGCTGCAAGGAAACTAGAAAAAAAGTTAGTTATTTGATAATTCACCGCATAACGTAAACTAACATACATAAACAAGAAAATCCAGATTAATGCTAAATTATCAGATTTTTGAGCAGTAGGACAGGCATGAACAGTTCTAACTTCAAAAAAGTAATCGCAATCGTGTAAAGCACCCACAAAAGCAACTTGAGCCTTTTGTAGAATTTCACGATCACAAGCAAATGATAGAATTGTAGATTTCCTGTCAACCCCATTTGGACAATAACTACCATCTGTATATGTCAAGGTCAATTTTTTCCCTCTAAAAACAGGTGTTGTGTTGAAATTACCAATTGAGAATTTTTGACCATTTGGATCTGTATAAAACCCACCAACTTCTGATGAATTAATATTGATGTGTGAATTTGGATTATTATTATTAACATCTTGGGAAGCTTTTAAAGGAGAAGAACAAATACCTAGTGTAAAATTTCTGTTATAATCATGACCTTTGGCAACCCAACCAACAATACTTTCTTTATTTATTGAACTTAAATCACTCAAGTCATAAAACCCATTAGTTAACGGATGAATTGCTGAACAAGGACTTAACTTTGGTTCATCTGTAGTCTCATCATCTGTGTTTTTGCCATTAGCAGGTTTTTTTTCATCACTAGATGAAGCATATGGAATAATATTACCAAATATATCAGATGTTACTCTTTCAATAGAAGGTAAACTTGCTGCTGATGTTGGTGAAATGCTGTAAAATGTTATAGCAAGGATCGAAATGATATTTGAATAAAGCATTTTTGATCTGAGAAATTTCCAATCTTGACGGAGACAGTTAATAAGACTGCTTTAATGTGGAATTATGCTAAAACTCTTTTGATCTCCTTAAAGAAATATCAAGATCAAGAAATTGATTATACTTTTTAAAACGATGTTTCATAAATCAGTTGGCGTTTCTTTTTGCTCTTTGACCCTAAAATGACCGGAACTTCAGTCACATGATTGGAATTTTACAAACTCCGAGGGTACAAGAAATGTAAACACTGCATAATCTTTTCAATATTAATTAGTTTTTGTGGTTGGTAATTGATGTTCGTACATTTTCCAAATTCAAATGACTATTAATATCAAAAACAATGGACAATATAAGTGACTTATAGCTGGCGTGTTTCAATTCAAAACCTTCGACGTTTGTTGCTGTCTTGAAGTGTTTATCTGTTACTATAATAAAATTTCAAATAGTTAATCATGTCAGATCACACAACTCAAAGGTCAGTTACTGATAGCAACGATGAATTTATTGCATCGTTATTGAGTGAGATTAAAGTTGAAAAGTCAATCAAATTAGTGAATGAACAGAAGCAGAAGAAAGTGAAAGAAGATGACAAGGAAATGCAGAATAATACTACATCACTGGTGCTTGAAATTAATGAAAATAATAAAAAAGGTGAAGAACGACCATCACTGCTGCTGCTGTTGGTTACTCAAGAAGTTGAAAAGAACAAAGAACAAGAGACATCAACAAAACCAGAAAATGATCAAGTTGTTTTAACAAATAATACACCAATTCTACAACCATTTATACCTCATACTCCTGTCACTACCCCAGTGGATGCTATGATAAATTCACAAGGTGGCATTGGAAATGTTTACTTGGGACTTGGTTTTGAAGAAGATACAAATGTTGATCAAAATGACATTCTCAATACCATAGAACTTGATTCAGATGATGATTTGTTCAACGAAAAACCACTGCAACAATTTGAAAACATGTACGATGAAGAAAAGGGTAAAACAGAAATTGCTTCACGATTTCTACAATCTAGAGATATTTCTTACTCTGGTGATCAAATATTTCCAGATTCATTCAATCTATTTTCTGGTTCTCAAGAAGATTCAATTTCATTAAATGAATTTAACGAGTTCCCAAATACACAACAAGACGATCAATTTAATAGGTATATTAACAGTGATTTTTCTGCTGCAAGAATGTTATTCAATCAAGAAAATACTCATGGAAATAGACCTTTAAGATCATCTGTTAGTTTTGGTGATACCAACAATTATATCACTAGTGAACAAAGATTTTTTATTGAATCAAGAGGTAGTGTTGTTACAAATACTTCTAGTACTAGTAATGATTCTCAAGGGCATCAATATATTCTGGAAGGTGATAAACAGGAAGAGGCAAGTCAAGTTGCTAAAAGCCTATTCCCCAGCTTAAGATTAATCACCACTGGAAGTTCTGTTGTTTTAGCATCACCTAGATCAACAGTTCCCTTAAACTCTTCTACCATGAATAGAGAAACATGGACTAAAGATCAAGGAAGTACTTCTCAGGTTGAATTTGAAGGAAAGTCAGCAGAGACTAATTATAATCCGGGTTCATTATCTATTCATGCGACATCGTTGACTCAAAAATCATCAAAAACTATTGAATATAAAGAGCCTCCTTCTACTAAAGATACAGTAAACACACAAGAGTCAAAAAGTTCAATTCTTGATTTGGATTTTTTTGGAATTGTTAATATTGATGAAATTAAGGAACAAGAACGAGAAAAGGTAGAAAAGGAAATATTAGAAAGGGAAAAAATTGAGACAGAAATCATAGAAAGAGAAAATGCTGAACGAGTAAGAGTAGAAAGAGAAAAAGTGAAAAGAGAAAAAGAAGAAGAAGAAAAAGAAGAAGAAAAAGAAAAAGAAAAAGAAAAAGAAAAAGAAAAAGAAAAAGAAAAAGAAGAAAGAATACAGAAAGAACTCCAAAGAGCTATTGAAAGAGAACAAACTATTGTCGCTTTGAAGTCTTCATTTGATTTACATTCATCTGCATCTAAGCTATCTGTCAACGAAGCAATATCACAGAATGATGAAAGGGTCATCAGATCATCTGGAATAGATGGAACTGATAAAAAGTTTAATGAAATAAATTCAACTACTACTACATTACCATTAGATCGTTCTGAATCACAAACTAATATCAACTCATATGATACCTATAATCAGGGTTTTGAATTTATTGATTTAGATGCTGGAAACTCTGATAAGTCTTCTGGAATTGGATACTCAGGGCTAAGTGAGCTTTCAACTGGAGGAAAGGTCAGAGGACACTCACAAGCAGACTGGATTAAGAAATTAGATGTTGCTTTGGAGTTGGATGACAATTTTTATGATGAATTGAAAAAATTGAATATGACTCCACGTTTTGAAATAGAACCAATTACTGCTCCATTTTCAGATATATCATCGCCTGAACCAGCTCAATCTACACAACATGAACCACTAGCTTCAGAACCATTATTAGAACCCATATCAGCTAGAGAATCAGTATCTACACCTGTACCTACCACTGCTAGTAGTATGTTTTCACTAGGTATTTTTCAAAGACTTTCTGCGAGAATGAAAAATATACAATTACCAAATGATGCAAAAGTGAAACAAAAAACTGAACAAGAAGTCTATGAAAATTATGATGAAGATGAAGTTGAAACTATAAAGGCAGCAGGGGATAATCAAATGGTAGAGCAAATGGAAGAGCAAGTGGAAGAGCAAGTGGAAGAGCAAGTGGAAGGAGATGATGAACTTGATGGTGGAGTAACAAGATGTATCTCACCAATTACTCATGTTGGAAAAGATAAGGTAAATGCATTATCAGCACCAGGGACTGTTACTGCTAAATTATACGAAGAGAATGGCATTTTTAAGCCAGGTGAATTTGCCTATTTGAAAAAGGGCAATTCAAAAGATGAATCAAGGTTTATTGAAGAAGTTGATAAAGATTCACATATGAGTGATTTGAATATTGACGCTAAGTTACTGAATTTGATGGCACAATCTACACAACAATTTATAAATCCTGAAGGCCCTACAAATATAGTCATTGAACCACTAGCTACAGAACCAATATTAGAACCCATACCAGCCAGAGAATCAGCACCTAAACCTGTTACTACCACTGCTGGTAGTATGTTTTCACTAGGTATTTTTCAAAGACTTTCTGCGAGAATGAAAAATATACAATTACCAAATGATGCAAAAGTGAAACAAAAAACTGAACAAGAAGTCTATGAAAATTATGACGAAGATGAAGTTGAAACTATAAAGGCATCAGGGGATAACCAAATTGAAGAGCAAGTGGAAGAGCAAATTGAAGAGCAAGTGGAAGAGCAAATTGAAGAGCAAGTGGAAGAGCAAGTGGAAGAGCAAGTGGAACGAGATGATGAAGAAAAAGAAAAAGAAAACGAACAAGAATATGAAGTTGAAGACGAAGGTGAACTTGATGGTAGAGTAACAAGATGTATCTCACCAATTACTAATGTTGGCAAAGATAAGGTAAATGAATTATCAGCACCAGGGACAGTTACTGCTAAATTATACGAAGAGAATGGCATTTTTAAGCCAGGTGAATGCTCTTATTTGAAAAACGGAAATTTAAAAGATGAATCAAGGTTCATTGAAGAAGTTGATAAAGATTCACATATGAGTGATTTAGATAGTGATACTAAGTTACTGAATCCACACAGTAACAATGATTTTGGTAACGAATGGAAGATCAATAATAGATTATTGTCTATAAGAAAGAAGAAAAAGAAAAGAACTACAAGAATTTCACTTTCAACAAAAGAATTACAAGAACAAGAAGAACTTGATGCAGAACAAAATAATGACAATGAAGAAGCTAAACTGGAAGAAGAGAAGAAAGAAAAATTAAGTTGGAGCAAATCTTTTATAAAAAGGCATAGAGTAACGTTGCATAATCATCATGATAAAAGGATTAATTCGCTATTTTCTTTGGATTCTGGGAAGTCACTAGAGGGTTATGCTGCTGACATTGCAACAAATGATTTGACATTACCAAAATCTGCTGATATATTAACTACTAGTGCTGTAGATGCTAGAAGAATCATAGAATCTTCATCATTACTGCAACGAGAAAGTATGTCTTTGGGAAATAATAAGGCTTTCATGCAACAGGTCCCAAATTCCAAAGATTCATTGATTTCAGATTCAACTGATACATTGAATAGTATACTTTTAGAGAAGCTTCTGGTCAATCCAGTATCTGAATATGTACCAACACCACTTCCAAAAGAAAATCCAGAAATTCAAACAAATAGAAGAGAAAGATTTAAGAATTCATTGAAAAGGAAAAATACATTAATGGCCCCATTTTGGAAAAAGAATAAAGAGACAGATTTGGAACAACAAACAACCCAAGCTGATGAAATCAACAAGAAGAACAATGATGAAGAAAGAGAAAATAATAATGACAATGATAATAATGATAGTAATAGTAATAATAATAACGATGATGACAATAATAATAATAATAAAGAGGATGATAGTGAGGCTCAAAAAGAGAATGATAATGACGATGATAAAAATGGTAGAGAGGTCGGTACAGTTGATACCACAACAAGACAAACAACTATCAAGTTTGCACCCACTCCAGAGTTTCATAAAGATGATGGGATGCATTCTAAATTTTCTACATTTTTCAAACCAAATAAAAAATTTTCCTTATCATTTAGATCTTCATCCAAAGATACAAGTGTTGGTGCAAATCAATTGATAGAACATGGATCTATAAAGACCAAGTCTATACTGAGATGGAGTAATGTGACCACTACTAATACAACTGCAGATGAAGGTTCTTGATATGAACAAAAGGAGAATTCTCAACAAAAGAAAAAAAAGTTAACAGCAACAAATTTCACAAGAGCAATGATGAATAAGTTGCTATTTGATATTCATTTTGTTAGTTTTAATTTTACATTTAATTTTATATTTCACGTAGTTTACATTCTAATTTCTGAATTGGGAAGTCAACAATGGGCGGTAATAGCGGTTGGGACACACAATTTTTTCTCGTGTGGGCGCTGGAACCAGTGACATAGAAACGAAATGTAGGTTACAGTACAAAGTTAAAGGTTGAAATTAAAGGGAATTCAAATAAATACGTGTTAAAAATTTGTTAATTATTGTTATAAGGTTTGAATCCAATTAATTGAAGATGGATATTGACCCGTGGTCTGTTGTAAAGACAGTTTCCTCTACATTTGGTGGAGTTGATTTAAAAATGTCCCAATTACAAACAGCAAAGAAAGCGTTACGTTTATTACAGTCAACTGGTGCATCTACACCATTGATTGATATCAGTCTTGCGGCAGCTGATGGTGATGTTGAAGAGTTAACCAAGTTATTATCAGATCCGGAGAATTTGAAATATCTTGCTGAAAAGGATGAAAGTGGATTATTCCCATTAGATTATGCAATTGCATTTGATAATGATAAAATTACAGAAATCTTACTAAATAAATCTGATGCTGTGTTGAATGAGCCTGATGCTTTGTTTGGATATACTCCACTGATGTGGGCTGTTTATTATAAGAATAAGCCTATTATTATAGAGTTGTTGAATCATGGAGCTGATTTAGAAGCTAAAGGTAGTAATGGTACAAGTGCATTTGATTTAATTATTCCAGGTTCAGAATTATATGAATTTTTTGAAGAGCATGGATTATTGGAAGAACATCAAAAAATTCATGATAAAGAAGTTGAAGATGATGGATTTTATAAACAAGATTCATTATTACCAACTGATGATACTGATGATAAATTATTGGATACTATTAGATTACAAACTGCTGGTTTGAATTTACATGAAGCTTCACCAAGTGATGGTATTTATCAAGATTCTGGTGCATTTGTTACTTCAAATTCTTTATTTGAAGAAGAATTTGATTGGAATAAACTATTAAAAAACCAATATATTAAATTTGCAGATTATGATATTCCAGCAATTTTGGATTTAATATTCACGTTTGATACAAAATATAATCATAAAACTACATATCCAGCTGCTGTTATCTTTCAATGTGTTCGTTATGCAGATCATATCAAAAATAGTGAAACATTAGTTGATAATTTCTTGAGCTTAGCATTTACAAGAATTAGATCCAATACAGCTTCCAAAGGTGGTGTTACCACAGTTCAAAGTCAAGGTGATATTGTTTCACAAAGTTATTGGTTATCTGTTGTTAATTTTGTTTATTATTATTTATGTCGTGATGATGGGTTTTTTAAAAGATATCCAAAATTATTACAAGATTTAATAACTACTTTACATTCATTAATTATTGAATTAACAAATTCCATTAAATTTAGATTAAATGATTTATTAGATGATTGTTTAATGAATTATACAAATATTCCAGATATTTCAACAACTTTATATAAAAATGATTGGAATTTTTTTAAAAAAAAGCATCAACCAAAATCTACATATGATGAAATTTATGCAATGTTATATCCACCATCAGTTAAAGAACAATTAAAACCATCACCTATTAAAATCACACAAACTTTAGGTGCTCTATTATATGTTTTACAATTACATGATGTTAGTGCATTAATTACTCAACAAACATTATCAATTGTTTTTTATTGGTTATCTTGTACTATATTTAATAGAATCATGTCACAAAAAAAATATTTTTCAAGGGCTAAAGCTGTTCAATTAAGATTAAATATTAGTGGTATTGAAGATTGGGTTAGATCAAATAATAAGAAATCAGAATTACCAGATATTGATGATTATTTGTTAAGAGAATTTCCATACACTTTAATTGGTAAGATTGAAGGAGGTGATTCAGTTTTACAATTACGTGATGTATTAAGATATAAAGGTAATGATAAAGATCCTTTAGATTTGGCATTCTATCATATTAGTTTGTTTAGAATTATGAAATTACATTTTGAACCTTTATTTGAATTATTACAATGGTTACAATGTTTCACTGTGTTGGATGATGAAGGGTTAACCAATATCTTGAGTAATTTAAGATATTTAAATAGTGTTCAATTACTGAAAACTATTGATAAATATAGATATGAAGTTGATGAAGAAAAATTTGCTAAAACATTACGTCAAAGAATTTCTAGTAAGAGTAAGACTGAAGACCAAAATATTCCTGGAATTAATTATACATCAAAAGATTATTTATTTTTGAATTCTGAATATGCATTTCCAGTAGCTTTACCTACTGTTCAAGAACTGGTTTCACAGTATGGTGCAGGTTTAGGTGGTATTAATAAGGAACAATCATTAAAGTTTCAACCTTTGTTACCATATGAAATTATAGATGCTATTGATGAAATCCATGAGCAAAAGGCGAATGAACAACAAAAGAAACTTAACGAAGATGGTAATGGAGAAGAAGAAGATGATGAAGAAGATGAAGAAGAAGAAGAAGTGGATGAAGAGGAAGGTGGTATTAATGATGATAGTATTGTGAATAATAAAGATGATGAATTGTTCAAAGAGTTGACGGTTCCAAGTTCATTAGTTCATCGTGATTGGGGTGATGATGAGTTGGATGTTAATCCTTGGGGGTGAATAAAAAACCACTAGAGATTATTTATACAAAGAACTTATTTTATACGATACTTAATATAGATGAAATAAATAAGTAAATTGTAGGAGAAGTTTTTAGTGTCTATTGATTAGATCGCATGCATATGCAAGTGGAAGTTTAATTTGATATATTGATAAGACTATGATATGAAATATTGATAATAATGGTGGATATATACATATTGATTACATTTTAACTTAAAATTGTGACTCGTATACTTTATCTAATCGGATACATGTGATAAAGGAATGTTGGAAAAAACTTATGAATTGAGTGACTACTCACTATTATAACACAAGTACTTTCATCAACCATACTTCTAATCATCTCTTTCTATTTATCATTCATTCATTTAGATCATCTCTATTTCAGCCTCAGTTGGGTGGAAAAAAAGTACTCGAATGTTCTACGCTACGCCAGCAAGAAAATCTACATGGGGAAATTGAGAAGATTTCGAGTATTTAAACTGAAGGAAAAGACGTGTTTTATTGGTTGAATTTTAGCCAGATAAATACAACACATTTCAACACATTTCAACACAATCATCAAGTTCTAAATAAATAGAACAGATTTAATTGATATCACAACAATTCACTTTATCAATAAATTTTTTAATTTTGTTGTCGAGCCGAGATTTTCTTTCCAGAATTAGTTTTTGAAAAAAAAATCAACACATCAACCAAAACCAACAACTTACTTTTTTTATCTATTCAACACATCAATCAAGTAAAAATGAATCCAGCTATCTCCAATTTGATCATCATGGTTGTCATGATGCAAGTATCCAAGAAATTGGATTTTGAAGACCCAAACATTGTGTTTTATGTCCGTGCTTTATACATTGGTTGTACTTTAATCACTTTTGCCATCTATTTGTACACTCAAAAAATTATCAAGGATAAGAATGATATGACCACTTTGAAATACGTTAGTCCTCCAAACACCATGGTTGGTGAAACTGAAGGTAAATTAGAAGTTACCACTGTTAAGGAATATGATTTGAAACAAGTTCAACAATCTATTAAAGGTATGTACAGTGGTATTGCTATGATGGCTTTTATGCATTTGTACATGAAATATACCAACCCATTGTTGATGCAATCTATTTCTCCTGTTAAATCTGCCTTGGAATCCAACATTGTTCAAATCCATTTGTTTGGTAAGCCAGCTTCAGGTGATTTAAAGAGACCATTCCAAACCCCAAGTTTGTTTGGTGGTTTAGGTGGTTCCACTGAAATTAAAACTGATAAACAATCAATTGAACAAGCTGAAAAAGCTGGTTCTGGTGGTATTAAGGAAGAATAAATTATCAGTTTGTTTTCAAAAATGTTGACCATTAATTAATAAAAGAGAATAATAAATTTAATTGGAAATGCTGCAAGTTTTTGGTTTTTTTTTTGTTAGTATAGTTTTATTACTTTGTATATTAAATCTCGTTCATTTTCAAATATATAAACTATTCTTCAATTTATGGACGTAGATTGATTTCGAGAAACTATACATATTATCGGATTTAAACACGGATTTTAGCTGGAGATAGCAGTAGTAGTAACAGCAGCAGCAGCATTAACGGCGGATTTAGCAGGACCTAAATATCCACTAACATCAATTAATGGTTGTAAAGTCTTGTGAATAACAGTGGTAGTCCACATGATGAACATAGCCTTACCATCAGATTTATCACCAATAACACGAATCTTAGAACCAGAAACCAAAACAGTATAAAAATCTTGTAATAATTTTAATGGTTCATCAGCCCAAGCTTTAACTTGAGCTTCAGTACCCATACTATTCATTGGATAATTAGAAGCTTGTTCTCTAACAGCATTAGTAAAATCTTCTAAAACAATAGTACCATCATCATTTTTATCTAAACTTTTGATTAAACCCCAAACTAAATCACGACCAACAGATTGTTCAGCTGTACCAAACCATTTATGTTTTGTAGAATGATAACTTGAATAACCTCTTATTAAAGATAATGTCACAAAAGCTAAGTAATTAAACATTAATTGAGCATCAGTCAAGTTATTAGCTTCATGATCTTTAATCTTTTCTAATAATTTATCATAATTTTTATATAATAACCAACTATTGAATGCCATATTTGCTAAAGAAAAAACAAGACTAGTCCATGTGTAATATTTGATTTCAATAACAAATTTTTGTGGTGTAAAGACTTTTGGTTTTGGTGGTTCTGCAACAAGAGGTGTAGTAGTTGTGGCATCAGTTTTTTCAGATTCAGCTTCTTTTGTTGTAGCATCAGTTGTAGCATCAGTTGTACTAGCATCAGTGGTATTAGCATCAGTTGTACTAGCATCAGTGGTATTAGCATCAGTTGTACTAGCAGTTACAGTTTTTTCAGCTTCTGCTTTGGCTTTTTCAACTTTTTCAGCTTCAGCTTTTTTAGCCTTTTCAGCCTTTTCAGCAGCCTTTGCAGCAGCTTTTTTTTCCTTCTCTTCTTTCTCTTCAACAATTTCAACTTGTCTATCTTCAATAATAGGATCATCTTCAAGTAACAATTCAGTCACTTGAGCACCAACTTCAGCTCTTTCCTTAGCTTTAGCAGCTTTGGCAGCTTGTTCTTGTGGTGTCAATTCTTTTTTCTTACCAAATAATTTACCACCAACCATTATTATTCAATTGATCAATAACAAATGTATAATAAGAAAAAAAGACACGAAAAGAAATTAACTTTCTATTTTTTTTTATTTTAATCATTTTATAAAGGGGTCAGAACTACACTACTTGACGTGAGTTTCAGTATGTTAAATTAGTACAAAGTTGCTATAACCAAATTTAGATTGCGGTATACAATTAAGTTATAACATTGCAGTTAACAGTCAGTGATACATTATGCACTAAAATTAAGTTCAGATTTGAAATGGATCCCTCATATACCTACATTTTTTAATTTTTTTTTTACAATATTGAGTTGATATAAACTTATTTGTATCTAGTTGTTGCTTAGTTTTTACTTGTTCAATTGAGATAAAAGACAGGTGCATATATCTGCATATACTAGCAGCACAATAGAAATTGGTCACATGACTTACATGAAAGAGAGAAAAACAAAATAGTCACGTGATCAAAATTTTATAATAGTAATCAAACTATTTGAACAGACTTTAATTAATACGGACTGAATAGTTTCAACTAAATTAATATAATCAGTGGGTTTTTATATGATATATTTATAACTTCATAACAATCTTTTAAATAACAAAATTGGGAATTAGTTGATACTGACACGATCCAAAAATGTAAAATCAAAACAAAGAAAAATATCAACACTTTGATTTGAACTTTAGAAATTAAAGTATAATTCACAGAAGTGTGTAGTGAAATTTAGATACAATTGACACAGCGGTTTTCATTCATAAGATCATAACAATAGGAGAACATGGAACAATACTCCCTTGAAGGTGTTATGCACTTTCTTAGTACAGAATTTAATAAAAATGAGCGTTTAAGAACATCCTGGACCGCTGAAAGAAATGAATTAGAAGCAAATTTGGCCAAGGTAACAAGCGAGAATAAGAGACTTAAAGAAGAGAATGCAAGGTTAAGACAACAAGTTTCTGGGAATTCAAGCGCTATTAATTTAGACATACCATTAATTCAAGAAATTGATTTGGATCCTTTAATGCAAGCTAGAGAAAAATTAAGTGAGAATATGAAACAAATTGCATTTCTATTAAATCAACAAACTTTGAACAATCCAGATCTACAAACATTAAAAACTCAGCCTTTAACTCATATGCCACAAGAAGATAAACAAGAACGTCAATTATATCAAGAACATGAACAAATGTCAACTGATTATCCAACCCCACCTTCAGATCAAGTATTTCCAATTAACTCTAAAGATTTTGATCCAACAACTAAAGAAATTGAAGATGATAATGAAACTGTTATTGATGAAAATGAACAAAATCCAAAAATTTCTTCAGAACTTAAACCAGAATTATTATCACATCCAGATTCAATATCAAAACCTATGATTCCATTTTCAATCAAGGCCCATACAGGTGCTGTTTGTGCTTTAGCATCAAATGGTGATAATTTATTAAGTGCTTCTTCTGATCATACAATCAAATTATGGGATGTTAAAAAAGTTTATTTAAATATCACAGGAAAACATAAAGCATTAAAAAAATTTTCTGGTGAACCTGAACAAATTATTAGAATGGAATGGATTGATGATTCTCATTTTTGGACACAAACTATTAAAAGCATTAAATTTTGGGATACCAAACAAACTGTCTTTAAAGGTTGTTTAGATTTTCATAAAGAATATGATAATTCTTCACCACCATTATATGTTGGTTCAAATGAAAAAAAATTATTAATTAAATTTAAAGATGTTATTAAAATTGTTGATTTGAAAATTTCACCAAAAATAATTGAATTTGAAACCATAAAAGAATACCAAAATTCTGATCCATGTACTGTCATTGTTAACTCTGAAATATTTGCATCTGCTAATCCAACTGATGGTGTTTCAACATATAAATTGTCTACTGGTGAGAAATCTAAGACTTATCCTTTGAGTGATTCTTCAATTTCATCAATCAAAGAAATGATGCTATTGGGAGAATCTGTCTTACTTTATGATGGGGAAAAATTATATTTAGCAGCTAAAGGTATTTCAGAATTCACTAATGTCGAAGGTGATTTCATTGATATCAAAGCTTCAGGTAATAATGTTGTATTAGTCAATGATGATAGTGATGTTTTTATCTATCAACTAAAAAAAGGTGATTTAGAATTAATTAAAAAATTGAATTATTATGATGAAAATGAATCGTTAAAGAATGATGAAATTAAACAAAGTTCTAAGATTAGTGTTGAATTTGCAAATGATTATATTGTTCTTGGTGGGGAAGATGGTCCTGTTAAATGTATTCCATATACTGAACATACTAATGGGTCTGTATGAACAGGTTTAAATACGAGCTAGTGTTTTTTTTTTGGTTTTTAATGAAACAAATATTTTTTTAATTAATGTTGTCTTGTATATCCCTATTGATTATTATACTGTAAATTCGACAGTATAAAGATGCTAATGAAAAAATATAAATCTAAGTATAATCCAAAATTATTTTTTTTGTTTTATTACAATACAAATATATAAAAAGTAACACTAAGTAAAAGAAAAACCAAGATTAATTTACATCTGGAATGAAAAAATAAAAACAAGTTAAATAAAAATAAAATTGAAATAAAATCAATAAGGAGGTTGAAGAAATTCTTCTGCAATAGAAGTACCATCATCAAATTGATTTGGATCAGGACCACCACCATTAGAAGCTTCAACAGTAGATAAACCTGCAGCAATTGCGTTATACACATCTTCATCAACTTGAGATCCAAATAAACTTTCAGTTTGTTCATTATAAATATTTGGAATAACAAAATAATCATTCATTGGATCATCTTCTGTATTATCAAAACCAAGTCCTTGAATATTTACCGGATTAATTGTTGTTGATAATTCAACATTATTCTCATTTGACTTTGATATTTGATTATTATCCTGTCCTTCAAAATTAGATGAGATTTGGGACTGTTGTTGACCATTTTGATTTGGTGGAATTTTTGTAGTTGTATGATCTAAAGCTAAGGATTGTTGACCAATATTTTGTTGTTGCTGCTGTTGTGGTTGAATTTGTTGCATATTATCAACAGAAGAGTTAAAATTTAACATATTGAATGGTTGTTCATTTTTAATAATAGATTGTTGAGAATTTGGCCTAGTACTTTCTTGGATCAAATTATTCCAAGAAATATCAGCCAAATTTGTAGTTGGAGACTCAAATGAATCATCATTATAAAAATCACTGTTTAAATCTGTAGAAATGGTTGTTGATAATGAATTTTCAGACAACTTACGTTCATGGTTATTATTGATATTGTTGTTCATAAATGGGATACCATTAAAGTTAGTACTTGGATTCAAGTTTGAGCCAGCACTGTTTAAAATATTTTGATTTTGATTAATATTTGAAAAATTATTACCATTAACCTGACTATTATTGGAACGACCATTACGATTATTATTTGGTGATTTTTGTAATGGAGTTGGTGCTGGAGTTAATAAATTTGGTTTACCTTCTTGCTTAATCATCATTTCTTGTTGAGCTAAAGTCATCTGATATTGAGCTTGTTGACGAAATTGTTGTGGGATATTTAATTCAGAATCAATATTTTGTTGTTGTTGATGCTGTTGAGATTGATGTAATTGAAATTGTTGTTGATTGGAAAACAATTGATTTTGATAACCAGAAGTTGAAGCAGTACCTCCACCAATACCAGAAATGGATCCAGATATAGAGTTAACATCAGTGCTATCACCAACAGAATTTCCATTTGAATTAGAATTAAAGCCATAGTTATTATTAACTTTGAAAGTACTTTTATAACTATAGTCTGTTGCAGGCCCAATAATTTTAAAACCTTTTCCAAGTTTAACTTTATAAAGTTCATATGGAGTATCTGGATCTAAATGGAAACAAAATTTTTTAGTACCAGCTTTACCTCTACCATTTTTTGCTTCAATTGGTTCCATACTAGTTGTAATCACTCTAGCCCTTGGTTCAATAATAAATCTAATGGATTCTTCTTTTATTGATGGACGTCCTCTACCTTTTATTGAGATCAGTCTTTTATCTAAATGTCTGCAATCTGCAGCTCTATGACCACGAATACATTGTTCACACCCAACTCTTTCACCATCTAATAAAATCATAACTGATATAAGATCTTGTAATTTTTCTGTTTTTTCACTAAACTCTTGTATTCTCTTATTTTCAGTCTTTTAATTCTTAAATTGAGTTAATCTATTTTATAGTTTTGTCTTTATTTTTGGACTTGTAAAAAAATAGATATATTATATTAAACTAGCAAAAGATATTTTATTATAATGATATATAAATCTTATGCTTTTACAAAACTTTATGATATGAAATCTGGAGGTTAGCAGCTTTTAAAGGTAAATTTGTCTCAAATGACACAAAATGATTGAAACCATGCACGATTTGCTTTACACACCTTCTTGGTACCATAGTTAGAAAATTTTAGTATGGTGGAGTACTATGGTATTACCTGTATGAGGCTTGTTGTGAGATAAGTTTGAGAATAATAATGTGGTTGGGAAGAGAACTTTCTCCTAATCGTAGATGACAGATGTTTTTGTAAACTTCTCAAATATGCACATCTTTTTCGATGTAACTGATCGTAGATAGTGGGAGGAGATTAATGTGATGGAATTGAAGAGATATTCAAAAAAATTTAAAAAGTTTGTTCAAGTAGCTAAAAAAAAGATTATATGAAAGACTTATTCTTTAATCATTTTACAAACATTATTATAACACATATTCTGTACATCTTCAATAGTAAACAAATCTGCACTTTAACGCAACTCAACAGTGTGACACGGGGTAAATTGACAGAAAGTTTAGTGTGTGTCCCTAACCGGACGATTTGTCAACCTGAAAATCAAATGGAAACTGGGAAGCGATTAGGAAATTTTTGAGAATAATAAACAAATTTGTGAGAATAATAAACTATAGTTTTTGAAAAAAAACGGGATAGTGTGTGCTTCACTGTTGGTCATACTGTTCATTACATAACTTTGTCTCGCTCAATTTTCCACCTTTTTTTTGGTTGATTTACTTGCTAGTGTGCTTGATTTCCATTTGTTTCTATTATGCCACCAAGAAATAGCACCGCACAACGAAGATTGTTAAAAGAATACCAGCAATTAGTCAAGGAAGCCCCTGAAGGTATTGTTGCTGGACCAGTTAGTGAAGAGTAAGATTTTTGATTTTTAAAAGCTCTAGCTCTTAAAATTAACAATTTTTTAGTAATTTGTTTGAATGGGATTGTTTACTAGAAGGTCCTAAAGATACACCGTATGAGAATGGTGTTTTCCCAGCAAGACTTACATTTCCATCAGATTATCCATTATCACCACCAAAGTTAGTATTTACACCAGCAATTCTTCATCCAAATATTTATGCTAATGGTGAAGTTTGTATATCGATCTTACATCCACCAGGTGATGATCCTAATCAATACGAAACTGCAGAAGAAAGATGGTCTCCAGTGCAGAATGTGGAAAAGATTTTGTTGAGTGTGATTAGTATGTTGAGTGAACCTAATCCTGAGAGTGGTGCAAATATTGATGCTTGTAAATTATGGAGGGACAATCGTGGGGAATATGAAAGATTGATTAAGACCGATATATATAAGAGTCTTGGATTATGATTTTCTTTTCATACAATGTTCATCATCATCCTTATACTTAAAAGTTACGTCATATATTATATAACTCTGTGTTTTCCATGAATTTTTTTTCACTGAATATGGAATCCGGAGCAGTGCCAATGAATTAGATGAATGAAAATATAAATGGGAAATATTAAGAGAACTTAAATAGATGGTTAATGCAATAAAATAAATGTCATTAATCAGTAATCAGTAAACCATCAGCTATTTAACTTTATTTCTTTGTTAAAATTTGTAAAATTTTGTTTATTTTCCAACTCACGTGACCTCCTTTTTTCCCACCGATTTTTTTGTTCGTCATTGAAAAAGTTGGACAACTTGAACATGAACAACTTCATCTACTTTCAACAACTTGAACAAAAACAGAATAAGTTTCTTTTTAAATTAGCAAAAAGTTACAATGTCTGAAGAACAAGGTGAAACCGCCCAATGTATGTGTTTTTGACTGTTCTTAACGCTTGAAAAAATAATTAACATTTTTAGCCCAAGTTGTCTCCATTAACATCAAGGGTAGTGACTTGAAACCATTGACTTTGGAGTTTTATGCTTTTGATACTGTCACTGATGTCAACGAAGCATTTAGCGTCCTACCACAATTACACCATATTACAAGCTTTGATTTAGTTTACAACAAGAAAATTATTGTCGACAAATCTGTTCAATTAGTTGACTTGCTTTCAAATAAAAACCAAAAATCTTTGGATTTTGAATTAAAACCAAAATTATACAATGGTAAATCAATCCTTGAACATTTGAATAAAGTTCGTGATATTGTTGCCATTGATCAACCAGAATCTTTTGGTTTGAACTCTGGAACTACTAAGTTGTATGATTTGGAATTAAGTCCAATTCCAGACACTGTTAAACCACCACAAACTGAAGAAGGTAAAGAAGAAAAACCAGAAGAAATTTCTCCAGAATTAAAAAAACAAGTTTCTGATGCTACTTCTGGTTTCTTTGAAGATTTACCAAAAAACTATTTTACCCCATCTCCATTCACCAAACCAGCTGTTCGTGGGTTATATTTGAACACTTGGAACCCAGTTCCATTCCAATGGAAAGCTCAAGGTCATTTAGTTTATTTGTTGTTGCAAACTTTGGAAGGTGAAACTTTAAATATTACCGGTGCTACTACTGGGTTCTTTATTAACAAAACTTCTTCTACCAAATTTGACCCAACTCCTCGTGAAGTTTCTCATGAATCTTTCAATTTATACGATTTAATTTCAAAAGCTTCAAAGAACTTTGCTGCTCAAGTTAAATCAAATAACGTTGTTTTAGAAAAAATTGATCCAGCAACTTTTTTGCAACCACAAACAACTTTTTTGAATAACCCATGGTTAACAAAATTTCCAGCTCCAACTTCTGATTTTGGTAAATTACAACAATTAAAAGATTCAGCTTTAAGAGATTTTAATGATGAATACCAATCTGTTAAAGAATTCCCAATTGGTAATTTACAAGATCGTACTGTTCGTGATCGTTTATTAACTAGAACTGGTTATGATTTCACCCAAGCTGCTGTTAAAGGTGCTATTGCTGTTTTGAACGGTGAAATTGAAGCATTGGATCCAAATGAAGAATTTTCTAAACAAATTTTTTTACAAAACAATATTTTTTACTCTTTTGGTGTTGATTCTAATGGTACTTATGCTGAAAAAGGTGGTGATGCTGCTGCTAGAGCAGCTTCAAACCAAGATTTAAGATCTGTTAGAGTTTTGAATGCTTTGGATGTTAGAGGGTTATACACTTTATTAACCATTATTGTTGATTATGCTGGTAAAAGAGTTATTGCTCAAACTCCAGTTCCAGGTTTATTCACTTCTTCTGAACCAAAAGTTATTAAAGATGATGAAAGTGGTGATGTTGTTGAAGAACTTGAAGGTGAACCATTAACTCAAGTTGAATACGGTCATGATGAAAACTTGGGTCAAGTTAAATCTAACCCAGCTTTTGTTGAAGCTTTATCCACCATTCAAAAAGTTTTCCATTACAAAACTCATAAATTGGAAGATAATAAAGGTGAATTAGTCACCAATAAGGAAGTTAAAGGTATGATTGGTATTGACAAGCGTAAATACTTGATTGATTTGTTCAACTTGACTCCATTGGATGTTGAATTTATTAAAAATAACTTTGATCCTTCTTCTCCAGAAACTTCTTACCCACATAAGCAAACTGTTGTTCGTCCAGAAGCTTTACAAGAATGGTGGTCTTCTGAAATTTCTAAATTAATTGCTGAAGAAGCTAAGGCTCAAAACATTGACCCTGATGCTAAATTACCAGAAGGTGAAGCTCCAAAGAAACTTATTGTTAATGATACCAAATTGTTGTTACCAGTTGATTCTGAAGAACAATTAACTGACAAGAATACCATTGCTTTATCTAAATTTATCTCTGAAACTTTAATTCCAAAGTTTTTGGATCAATATGAATCCAATACTTCAAATTTGATTCCAACTGATGGTAAACAATTAAGTTACACTTTACATAAAGTTGGTATCAATTTGAGATACTTGGGTGCTATTGCCAAATTAGTTGAAACTAAAATTCAAGAATACATTGTTAAGGAAGAAGAAACTGTTGCTAAGAATGAAGAATTAAACAAGAAATTTGATGCTAGAGTTGAAGAAAGACAAAAAAAACTTGATGAAGAATTCAAAGCTAAGGTTGAAGCTTCCAAAAAAGGTGAAGAGGTTGATTTCAACAAATCTGATGTCCCAGATGATGTTTATGAAGGTGATGAAGAACTAGAAGATGCTGATATTATTGCTCCTTCTATTCAATTCAAGAGTTTATTGAACGTTATCACTCAAGAATTGGTTGCTCGTTCTGCTAAACATGTCTTGAGATCTTTTAGTTCCACTTTGCCACTTGCTTTGGTTCCATATTTGATTGCTCATTTCCACAACTGTTTATTGGGTACTGATTTCAATGCTACTCCATCTATTGAAGTTCCAAATGCTCAATTCTACTCTGCTGAAGAATTGAGTTTTACCAAATTAACTCCAAAGATTGTTCAAGAATTAATTGCCAAGCAAGCTACTTTACGTTACAGATACACCTTGAAGGAAAACTGGAAAGATGAATTGGATACTCTACAATTATGGAGAGAAATTGCCAACAAGTTTGGTATTCAATGGGCTGAACATGATTATTATTTCACTAAGGAATCTTATGATGAATACTTGGCTTCTTTGGCTAAGGATAAGAAAAACAAGAAGACCAAGAATGCTTTATTGACTGCTGCTTCTGAAAAGAAAGGTGTCTTTGAAGCTTCTGACGTCTCATTAGCACCAATTATTAAAGATTCTATTCCAACTACTACTTCTCCAGAACAAATCTTTGATGCTGGTCGTAAAGCTATTTTCAGTGAAGATCAGAAAAAGAGAGAAGAAGGTTTTGCTTTATTGAATGAAGCTATTTCTGTCTTTGAACAAACTTATGGTCAAATTCACCCAGAAGTTGGTAGAATTTATTCCACTTTATCACAATACTATCAAGATTTAGGTTTGATTCGTGAAGCTACTTTGTTATGTCGTAGAGCCACTATCATTGATGAAAGAGTCTTTGGTTTGGATGCCCATGAAACTATTATTTCTTTATTGAACTTGGCTTACTTGGAAAGTGAATGTGGTTCTTATGTTAACTCCATCAAGGTTTATGCTAGATTGATTCAATTATGGAAGTCCGTTTTCCATAACAAACATGTTTCTATTCCAACCATTTTAACTAATGCTACTATTGTTATGCAAAAATGTGGTTTGGTTAAAGAAAGTATCAAATTACTTGATTATTTATTGGATTTGAGTATAAAAGTTCATGGTGAAGATTCTTTTGCCACTGGATTCTTGCAATTCCGTCTTGCTTATTTGGTTTTCCAAGATGGTAAACCAAAGGATGCTTTGAACCTTGCTACTGCTGCTCATAATGCTTTAAGAAGATCTGTTAGTTACAATCACTACTTGACTAGACAAGCTCGTACTTTAGTTGAAAGATTAACAAGATTCCAAGCTATTCAAGAACAAAATGCAAAGATTTTGAAAGAACAAGCTAAACAACAACAACAAGCTGCTTCTCAACAAAAGAAAGGTAAAGATGCTACTGCTTCTACTAAAGTTGTTCCAAACCCAGAAATTGCTGAAATGAGTGTTGATGACATTTTGAAATATGTTAATGGTACTTCTAGTGGTTCTGGTAAGAAGAATAAAAAGAAGCACAGAAAACATCATCATTAAAAAAAAAATTAAAAGTTTTTATGGCATTACGATTGGTATGATTGAGATGCGTTGATTTTTTTATATATTATTTAAACATTAGAAAACCTAGACTAGAAAAATTGTACATAGTTTTTTCTTCTATTTAAAAAAGTTTTAAAAGGGGTCTAACAAGTTTTTGTAAGAATAAATCTAAATGTTAAATTTCAATGCCTTTAATACAGTTAAAATGTGCTGTTATTAAATAATAATTTTTTTGTTCTTATAAAAGTTTAATTTCTTTGAATAACCAGTTTTCTGACGGATTCTGGTAAGTTTGATAAATCTTCTTCTTCATCATCATCATCATCAAATGCATTTGGTTTCTTGTTCTTGTTATATTTTTGTTCATATTTCAATCTTCTTTTTTCTTCTTGTTCTTGAAATTTTCTTTCTTCTTCTTCAGGATCCCAATTAACCCAAATACCTAATTTCTTATCTTGAGCAGCTTCTTCAGCATCAAAGAAATCATCTTCAAACTTGGTCTTTGAAACAGAACCATCATGGACTCTAGCATAACCTAATTGTAAAAGTTCAACTTGGAATGGTAATCTATTACCAGTTAAGTATAAATTACCAATAAATCCACCAACTTTATCAACTTCATATAAATCCAAAGTGACATCTCTTTGTAAGATTTTCTTATTACAATAATCAATAACGGTTTGAGAAATATCAGATTCTTTTGGAAGAGCCATTAACCCACCAAGAACTAAAACCAATTTAATTCCATCTTTTGGTAAGACAATACGGTATCTATTTGGACTAATAACATAATCAACATAACCTTGAATTTTCAATTTATTTTGTAAAGTTCTTAAATGAGTACGAGCTCTATTTGCATTTTCAGAAGCTTCAACAAAATGTTCAGCTTCTGGGATTTTTGATGAATGGATACCTTTCTTTTGAGTAGTTGCTGCATTTTCTGCTTCGATTAAACTATCCCAATATGGAGATCTATCATCATCACCACGACGATGTTTAATAACAGTGGCATAACCATTCAAAACAATTGATTCAGCTAAATTTTTACCATTTGGTAAAATGATTGTAACTAATGGGACTTCATTTCTAAAAGCATCAGTAGTGATTTTAACTTTTTTACCAACATTCTTACGAGCAAAATCTCTAGCTTGTGGTAAGAAAGGAGCAGTTGGATCAGTAGCACGAGGAGCTCTAATTGAAGTTAAATGAACAATTTGTTGAGTATTATTTTTTAAATCAATAGCATAAGTATCTGGAGAAATAACTCTAGCGATAGTACCTTCAATGGTAGCACCAACTTTGAAAGTTGAGGAACCAACAGGAGCATTAACGGTAGTTGGTTTTGATGATTTCCATAAACCTTTACCAGAGCTTCTTGCAGATTTTTCAGCATTTCTTAACAATGTCATACCTTCTGGACCAATGAATGCTGATTGCCAATCAGCAACTTCAGCATAACCTGCAGCAATTATTTTTTCACTGATATTTCCTGCTGGATGATATATCTTAACAATTGGAACATCAGTTGAACTAGTACCAATGAATGAAACGAAAACTTTTTGATTTAATAATCTAACACTGATATATTTCTTAGCATCATCACCCAAAGGTTCACCTGGGGTATTTGTTTTTGGATCTGAAGATCTTGGGGTTCTAATACCAGCAATTAAAGTGACAATTTCTAAATCTTCACCATTATCAAAATATAAATGGGAAACAACACGATCACCACTAATGACTTTATCAATGATGGCTTTATATTTGAAATCCTTACGGAATCTGTTTTTAATTAATTCATGAGGACTCATTATTCAATTGAAGTTTCTTCTATCTGTTTTACTTAACTTTTTAATTCAAAATTATTTTTCGTGGGTTTTGTCGATGATGTGGATTAATGTTGACGTTGATGTTGATGTTTACGTTTCCGTAAATTGGTCACATGACCGCGAAATCTGTCACATGACCTTAAATTGAAACTACTTTTAATAAAATATGGAAACAATATTAATAATTCTAACAAAAAAACACATAGACCAATCTTTTATTTTTTCTTAATCTTTTCTTAGGCTTTTTTTTTTTATATACATTTTATGTTATATAATTTTATTCATCTTTTGAAACAGTTTCCAATAAATTGTTAATTTTTTCTAAAGAATGAACAGCATAAAATTTGACATCATTATCAGAATCATTTTGTAAAACTTCAACATTTGGAAGTATTTTTTCCTTAATGTATTGTATGGAATCTTTTAAGCCTTCAGCATCAAGTTCTGTAGCTTCGATTGGTTTTGTATCATGTGTAACAGTGTCTTCATTTTCTTGTGTTGTAATGGTTGTTGGTTGACCAAGTAAAGCTTGAGACGCAGTTAAATAAGATTTTGCAACGTTAAATCTAATGTTTGGAACTTGGTCATTTTTCAAGTCATCAATAAAAGGTAAGATTTTCCCAATGGTGACATTTTTTTCAACAACAGGTATTAATGTAGTTAATGCAAACAATGAAGTTAAACGATAAATGAAATTTTTCAATAATGCAGGATCACTATTTAAAATTTTAGCAATTATTTCTTTTTCAGACCATTCAGAACCAAAAATTGCAGTTAATTTTTCTAAATTTGTGATTGCAGCTTCTCTAATTGAATAAACATTATCCCATAACCAAGATAAAACCAAATCACTTAATTCATCATTAAAGAAAGAAACACCCAATTGTTCGGCAATCAATGGGATGTATTCAATAATGGCTAATCTAACTCTCCATTGTTTATCTTTAGCCAATTGAGAAATAGCTGGTAATAAGGATTGAGTTAATAAATCAATACCAATTTTATCATTAACAGTTTTTAATTTAGAAATAATATTCAGTTTAACTTCTGGGAATTCATCTTTTAACATTGTTAAAATAATTGGTAATAAATGATCAATGACATTTTGTTTATCTAATAATGTACTTAAACTTGAAATTTCACTAGCTAAAGAAGAACGAACAGCTTCAGATGGATCTTTACTTAATTCTTCAACTTGAGGTAAAATTCTTGTTAAAAAAACATCTTTTTTAACCAATCTACTAAAACCTGGTAATTGTTTTGTAGTAACTTTTCTAACTTCACTTTCACTATCAGATAATAAACTTAAAAATGGTTCAACCAATTCTGAAATAGCATCATCATCACCTTCAAAATTAATAGCAATTTTTTCAAATCTATCAGCTGCCATATAACGAACTCTCCAACTAACATCTTTAATTAATCTTAAAGCATTATTTAATAGATCAGCATGATGTGATTTATCTTTTTTCAATTCAAAAAAATTTAAAATGGAGATTAAAACATCAACAGATAAAAATTTAACAGAATCTTGTTTATCATTAGATAAACTTTGAAACATTGAAGAAATTAAATCCCAATCTTGTTGATTTGATAATTCCAATTCTTCAGTTAACAAATCAATAATTTTTGGTAAATGATTACCAGCAGCTCTTTGAACTAATGGAGATTCATCTTGAACTAATTTCAAATAAGCAGTTAATAAATTTCTTCTAGATTCATCATCAACTCTAACAATAGCACTTTGAAATAATCCAGTTGCAGAACTTTTTGAAGAAAACCATTCTGCAGTAGCTAAATCATCAATTAAAGGTAAAAAATATTGTTGTAATTGTTTTTCATCAAATTGTGAAGCAATTTCATTTAAAGAATCAACAGCCTTATCTCTAACAATTGGTTCTTCTGTAACTGCCAAATCATGTAAAACAGGTAATAAAACATAAGAATATTCAACCCCACCAACTAATGGAACAAAATGACCCAATTGTTCAGATAATACAGCAAATACTTCATCTTCATCATCTTGTACCACTTCTTTCAAGAATGGGATCAATTCATCTCTTGTTCTTTCAGGACCTAATGCCAAAGCAATGGTGTCCAATTTTTCCATCGCTTGTACTCTATTTGCAACATCATCATGCTTTAACTCATCCATAAGCAGTGCAAGTGGGTATAAATCTTCATTAATCTGTGTCATATTTTTTATTCGTATATATATTTATTTCTTTGAATTATTTTTTTTTTTTCAATTATTATGTTTCAACCTCTCTAGTATCAATCACAAATTCAACTTTGATTGATGATTAGAATTTTTTTTAAATTGATTAACAAGTTTTGTGTTCAATGAGTTACAAGAACAATAAATTCTTTCCTCTGAAATCCAATAAGAAATTTTTAATCTTTTTAAAACAGAAGAAAATGCTTTTTAAAATTAATGTGTTTTGTTTTAATTGTTGTTTATTTCTTTTAAGGGTCACCAAAATTGGAATTTTTGTTGAATTCAAATGTAGAAAAAAACTGTGGTTACCCGGTTAAAGAAATTATATAAGAACTTGCATAATCATATTAATTACATAATACATTACATAACTATACATTATTATGCATATATAACAAGATTCTATTTAAACATATGTAACTTTAAAAGCCATATCAAATGTATTAGTCAATTTTGCCCAAAACGATTGCATTAGTTGACTCAATTTCTTGTTTTTGAATACTCCTTTAAATCTTTTGGATGATAATAAGAAAAGAACAAGTGAGATTATTGTTAAAACACCTAAAGATTTGTTTTTTTTGTATGCATTAAAAATGAGATTTTTAATCGAGTCTAATTGTGTATGAGGTTTATCTTTATTTTTATTTTCAAGTTGTTGTTGTTGTTGTTGTTGAGCTAATTGTGCATCCATGATATTTTTTTGTCTAGTAAATTCTTGTTGTCTTTTTAATTCAGCAGCTTCTTGTTTTAATCTTTGATTTTCTTTTTCTTGTCTCTCTTTAGCTTCCATAGCTTCTTTTTCAAGTTTCAATTTTGCTTCTTTAGCAGCTTTTTTTTCATCATCTTTCATTTGTTGTTGAACTTTATGTAATTTTTCAACTAAATTATTTGGATCTTGAATATAAGGATTATTCCAAATTAAATATTCATCTTCTTCAAAAAGTTGTAATTTAGTTAATAATTGTAAATGATAAATTTCAACTAATTCTTGATATGCAATAAATTTTTCATCTAAGGAATTTTCTTTAATTGATCCTTGTTGAATATACCCACCAAATGTAACAATATAAACATCAATTATTCCTCTTATCCTTGTTAAATCAGTGTTAAGATTGTTTAAATAAACTAATAATAATAAATAAACTAATTTTGGATGAATAAAATATATAGAATTAATCTTATCAAATAAAACATTTGAATGGAATGAATTTGATAATTCTAATAAAGCATCATGTGATAATTGTTGATCATTCTCAGTAATCATATATGGTTTATTTAAATAAACATCAATTAAATTTAAATATAATGACCAAATTTTTAATAAAATTTGTTGATCAATTTTACCTTCATTAAACAATTCAAAACTTAAATCAACCAATTCTTTAATAATATTAAAAGATTCATTAAATTTTCTATTGATAAATAATCTAGCAGCTTTATTATATAGATTAATACAAGTAGTTTGTTCATCTAATGTTGGAGTAATGACTGTTGATGAAATTAATGAGGATATTGAAGATTCTAAATCTTCTGTTGGATTTGGTTCAGGTGATGATGACATTTGAGTTGAAACATTTTCAACTGTAACATTTTCAACTGTAACATTATTTTCAACTGGCATAGAACCATTCATTGTCTATTATATATTTCTATATCAATTGTAGTTGAGTATTTTGTTTCAATTGAATGATTCATTTTATGGGGAAAAATCCGGTTTGAGTTGATTATGTAAGGTATTATATAATTGATGACATAAGTTATTAATAATTATGATATGATACATAAAAAATCTGCAGAATTGTTAATATTAAAACTTTGTTATTTATATGAATATTTTAATGATTGAATGTAATTATTATTTTCGTAATTTAGTCAAGTAATTAGTAAACATTAGATTCGAAAACATCTATCAAAAAATTTACAGTAATTTTAGATTTAATAAAAATGGAAAAACATAAATCATTAAAATAAACTAGTTCAGTAGAGAATCCACAGAAAGTCTTTTTGTTGTGGTCATAGGGGACAATCCAAAATTGTCTTTAAATGTGTTGTTAAATGCAAAAGAAGTTGAAGTAATTGATTCAGTTGATGAATGTTGAGGATTAATTCTCGGTATAAAATGATAATTTTTTAAAGGTGGTAAAGTTATTTGATATTCTTTATTTATTGGAGGTAATTGTGAAGTTTTAACTGTTTGTTCTTTTTGTTTTAAAATTTCAATTTTTGAATTCGATTCAATATTATGTGTTGTATGATTTGAAATTGTCTCCAATTTAATTTTTGGAGTTTTAACTGGATTTGTTGGTGTTATATTTGTAAAAGTTGATGATGGTGAATAAACTGCAGAAGTTGAATGACTTCTTGGTTTAACAGTTGTTGGTTTAAGTATAGTTATATTTTGTGGAGAAAAAATATATTCTGGAGATTTTGGACTATTACCACCAGATGAAATATTTAAAGTTGATTTTTCTTCTTTTTGATCTCCATAATTAACAAATATTTGACCTTTTAAAGGCCATTCACAAACTAAACCTTTTGAAACACAAAATTTACATCTTGGTTTTTGTTCATCACATTTCTTATGTCTTTTTCTGCAACATAAACAACCAGTTCTTGTTCTTTTTATTTTAGGCATGATGAATATAAGTAAGAATAATAATTTAATATATTATTAGTTCTATTAGATCTTTTTTTTTTAACTTTATGACAGGGGAATAATGCAATATATATATATATATTACTTTTTCCTTTTTCGCAGTGCATTTTGCAGTTTTTTTGGTTAGATGATCAAGTTAGTTAGCGCTCTTAAGGAAAGTTTATGTCTTTAGCCGTGAGTCTAAGAGGGACCATTCTGGGGGACTTGGAAGGTGCAATGGAGACTTTTATATATGAAATCGCAATTAAAAGGAGGACTTTATAGGACTTTGTTGGACTGACCAAGAGACTCATGTGGACTTTTAATGGACTTTTTTCGGAGGTGAGCAGAGGGCAGAAGGTGTCATGAGCTTGATGATCAAAGAGGAAAGAATAAGAGACCAGCGGAACACTGAATTACAAGGGTGTGTGGAAGTTGGTAAAAGGATTGTTTTAGACCTCTTTTATGATATGTGTTCTTAAAACTACTTGTTAACTTTATTCCCATAAATTTTTAATTATTTTCCTAAAATCTGGTTATATGGAAGAACTTGATTATTACGTTTATTCCGTTATGATTGGTTCTCGGGTCCTATCCATTCAATCGGACTGAGGTCAGTGAAAATCGTTATTCTGGGGTAGTAAAAGGAGTCATGGGAGTCAAAATAATACAACTAATATCCAAAATTTTAAAGACATAAACAAAAGTATAAAGACATAATCAAATGGGGTTAAGAACATCCATTCAAACGATATCAAAATTCATCTATAAAAAATTCTTGGATTTTTAAAAATAAAATTCAGTAGTTGTGGTGTTGAGAATAAGGTGACTCTGTTCATGGTTCAAGGGAAGATACAAAAATGGTGAAAAGAGCCTATAATGACTAGAATTATGCATGAACCTGCTTTTCCTACTGAGACCCACACACTGTATACTGCAACAGATGAAGAGAGGTGTATACAACAGGTGATAAGAAAGGATACTAAGAATGGATAATATCGTTGTACAATATTATAAATGGATTTATAAACTTGTTTCTTTATTACGTTTTAATGTCCTATCTGTCTTATATTGAAATTTTCCGGCTTAATCCTAACACCTTGTATTTCAAATGGAAAAATGGAAGAATGTGGGGTACCTTAGCTATATTATCATTAGAATCAGTAAAACAACTACAAATATTAATAAAAAATTAATAAAAATACATAACAATATCAAATTATAGAAAAAAAAATAAAACTAAAAAGTAATATAATACAATTAATTACTTAAAATTCCTCCTTAAAAAAACTTTTTGGTTCTTCAGCACCAGCTTCTGGATCAACTGAACCTTGTGAGAACCCTGAAAATGTTGGTTTTAATTCATTTTCATCACCAGTGGTAGTAGTAGTAGCAACAGCTGGTGTAGTTGAAATATCAGCTTTAACTTCAGGTTTAGTATCAACACTAGCAGTTTTTTTAGACTCTTTAGTTTCAACTTTTTCCTTAGCTTCTTGAATTAATTCATCAGCTTTCTTATCAATTTTTTTATCAACTTTTTTTTCTAATTTCTTTTCAAGTAATTTTTCATGTTTTTTTTCCAACTTTTTTTCATGTTTTTTTTCATGTTTTTTTTCCTTCTTATCAACTGCTTTAGTAACTAAAGAATTTGATCTTGAAGTTTTAGCTGGTGCTTTTTGTGGAGATTTAGATAATAAAGAATTTGATCTTGAAGTCTTTTTTGCTGGAGTAGTAGTTAAAGAATTCTTTCTTGAATTTTTTTTATCTTTTGGATTGTTTTTAATTGAATTACTTCTTGAAAGTTCTTTTGCATCTGAATTCTTTCTTGAACGACGTGGTGGTGGAACATAATCTTTTGGAATAACTAAATCAACCATTGATGGAACTTTCTTAACTTCTTTAACTTCAACTGGTGCTTTTTTTTCAATTGGTTTTTCTTCAGTACCAGTAGTAGAAGCTGGAGCAGTTGAAACTGGAACAGTAGTATCAAGAGGTTTTTCTGATTCACCAGCAACTGAGGTTGTAGTGTCGGCAACTTCCTTTTCTAATGGTTTTTCTTCAATTTCACCATCAGCTGAAACTTCAGCAGTTGGTTTTAAAGCATCCAATTCTTCTTCTTCTTCAGGTTCTAAAACAGATTCAGCAATTTCGGCATGTTCAGTTGGTGGTGAAATTTCTGCAATATGTTTTTCTTCTTTTAAAGCATCAACTTTTTCTTGTTCTAATAATAATTCCAATTCCAATTTTTCATTTTCTAATTCAGTTTTTTCTTTATTAATTTCAGCTTGTTTTAATTGAGCTTGAGCTTCAATTTCTTGAGATTGTTTTAATGCAACTTCAGCTTCAGCTTTTTTAATTTCAGATTCTTTTGCTAATCTTGTAGATTCTTCAGTTGATTCTTCAATTTCTTTTTTTAATTGAGCTAATTTATCTTCAGAAAATTTTAATTCTTCTCTTGAAGTTGCTAATAAATCAGTTGCAATTTCATAATCTTTAATTTGAGAATCAGTAATACCTTGAATTGCTTGTTTTTCTTCATTTAAAACAGCTAATTTATCTTCTTCAACTTTTAAACTTGCTAAAATTGGAGCTAATTTAGAATCACGTTCATCTTGAACTTTTTTCAAATCAGCTTTTCTAATAGCTTCAGCTTTAGCTTCTTCTTCAGCAAGACGTTTAGTTTCTAATTTCTTTTTTGTTGCTAATTCTTCCTTTTTAGTTAATTCTTCTTTTTGTTTAGCAGCTAATACAGCTTTATGTTTAACTAATTCTTCTTTTTTAGATTTTTCTAAAGCAACTAAATCATCATATTGTTTTTTCTTTTCAGCTTCTAATTCTTGTTTTCTTTTAATTTTTGCTTCTTCTTTTAATCTTTTTTCTTCAGCTTTTCTTTGTTTTTGTTCATTTCTTAAATTTTCATGAGCAATACGTTGTTCTTCTTTTTGTTTAGCAATTAAAGCATCTTGTTTACGTTGAGCTTTTGCTTGAGCATCAATATCTTCTAAAACTGGATTAACATTTTTTTTAGCAATTTCATCTAATTCTTGTTGAGTCATAAATAATCCACCACCTAAATCAATTTTATGTTCTCTTTCAATACGTTTACCATGTTTTTTTTGAGCAATTGCAATTGCTGCAGCATTAAATTCTGGATTTAAAAATAAATCTTTACTACCTAAATATTTATCAACACCTTTTAAAGTTTTATCAGCATTTGCTCTTGCTTTTGCTAAAACTTTTGGATCAATTAAAGATTTTTTATAAAGCTCCAATTGAGCAGAATGTTCATCTTCAATAGGTTTAATATTTTGAGAAGCTAAAGCACCAACAGCAGCAAATGATTCATATTGACTATCATTTAATTTTGGTTCAACATTTAAACCATAAAGAGAAGGATTTTTTTCTGGATTTTCTCTATTATAAATAGCATTTTTAGCCTTTTCAGTTGATTGTTTTGTTAAAGCACCAATATCAAATTTTCCTTGAGAAGCTAAATTACCATTAACTCTAATATTATCAAATTCATATAAAGATTGTAAAGAAGATGCAGCAAAAGATTTTGCAGGTTTTGAAGAAACAGATTTTGCAGCATTTATACCTTGAGTTTGATCAACTTGATCATTTGATTCTTCTTCAGTATCAAAAGTTAAATCTTTAACAGCAATAGCAGCAGAAGCAGCATCATCATCAATATATTCTTTTGTCCAAGCTTTTGGTGCAGTATCTTTTCTTGCAAATAATGCGGCTGTTTGAGCTTCAGAAGCAACAGTTCTTTTATAAGTTGGAATTGATAAATCAGTTGATGTTGCTAATAAAGCAGCAGTATCAGAAGCACTTGTAGAATTTGGAATACCAATAGTTGGTTGAGATGGAGCTTGATAAATACCATATTTTAACTTTGCTCTGTAGATAGCCTCAGCGGATAAAGGTTTACCAGAAGTTTGATAAACTGAGGATCTAGCAGAATTAATTGAGCGAGTGTCACTGTTAACGATGGACATTATTGAATAACAGTGATGATTAATGATTAAATAGATCCTTTTTTGAATTAAAATATAATTCTTTTTTAATTGTTGCTGATGTAGTTGCCGCCCCCTTATAAAGAAGGTATTTGGTATGAAATTTGGTACTTGTAAAACATCACTAATCAGTTACCCTTCCGTTTGGCTACTGCCTAATCGGGACAATAATTGTATTACCTAAATAGGCAGTGGGTAAGGGCGGGTAAATGGAAATGCTAAAAAAGAAACGTTTTTTAAAACAATCAATTGAAGAATGCATTGATTGTATGTAAATAGAAATGTATAAAGGATTATAGTAATAATAATATAATAGTATATTAATAGTAATAATAATAATAATAATAATAATAATAATAATAATAATAATAGTAATAGTAATAACCCTCATCCATTTTGTATTTATTTTTAATCGCAATTTTTTCCGGTTCTCACCCAAATCATGTGGCATATCAAAATTGACGCACTTTCACTGGTGGTGATTAAAAATAAAAGATATACAACAAATAAATAGAGTTGGATTTCATTAATTATTTAAAAGAATTAAAAGAATTAAAAGAATTAACAATCATCATCAACAACACTCAACCAATCTATTTAACTACCCACAATTTTAAACACAATCAAAACTTCATACCTTATCAACCATCGCTATACAACCACCCCATTTATCTAAACAACCTTTAGCAATTCTATAGACTCTTTCAACAATACTAAGTTAAAAAAAAAATCAACACCAATTGAAAACAGCAATCACAATATACAATACACAATGTCAACTATTCAACAAGATCTATCTTACTCTTTCCTGGATACTTCAGATCTGCTCTTAGAAGAACAACATTATCAACCGGCACCTTATACACCTCCATTCCAATCTTATACTGATAATTCAACCGATCTATACAATCTTTTGCTATCTCAATCAACACCTCCATCTTCTGCCGCTTCAAGTACAAACCTTGTAAACTCAATTGATAACTCTTCTTATTCTTCCCTAACAATAACAAACATTGACTCTTTAAACAACAATTTCAAACAATATCAATACACTACACAACAACAACATCATCAACAACAACAACATCAACAACAACAACAAAAACAACAAAAACTATCAACAGTCAACACTATTAATCCTAAAAAATTATCAACTGCTTCAATTTCTTCAGATGATTATTTAACTTTAACACCAACAGCTAATGAATTTGATAATACTTCAATAAATTCAACTCCAACAACTGATTTAGAATCTCCAAATGCAAACAATGGAACAACTTTAAATCATAATCGTAAATTTTCAAATTGGTCAATGAATGAAGAATTTCAAGATGCTATACAAACTTGGATTCAACAAAATCATGCTCAAAATATTCAAACTTTACCAACTCCTCCATCAATTTTATCTCAATTTTCTCAAAGAAGACCTTCACAATCAAATTTTAATCAACCAAAAATTGTTAAACCTGTTAAAAGAAGAAAATCAGATTCAATTGTTCATCCTGTTATAAATATAACTCCACAAATTTCAACAAATTCATCAACAACTACAACATTAAATAATAACAATAATTCACCAAATATCGGTCCAGAAGAAGAAAAACCATTTAAATGTGAAAGTTGTCCAAAGGCATTTAGAAGATCTGAACATTTAAAAAGACATATAAGATCAGTTCATTCAAATATTCGTCCATTTCCTTGCAAATTTTGTGAAAAGAAATTTAGTAGATCTGATAATTTAGCTCAACATTTGAGGACTCATAATAAACATTGATTGTTTATATTTTGCTATATTATTATATTATTTTTTTGGCTCTTCATCTATTGACTAGATATGACTTATTTTATGCACTCGTTTTTACTTATTCTTTATTTTTATTTCAATACCAGAACTGGTTTCTGATTATACGTTTTTGCTTATAGATATTTGTAGTATACTTCTAATTTCCATGTTATTTCCTAATTAGGAAGTCTACGAATTTCATATAAATTTATAAACATTACGTATTTATATAAATTAAAAACAAAACAATTAAAAACAATGCAATATTTATAGACAATTATTATAATGAATATACCCACAATAACAGAAGTGAAATTAACAAAAGATCTTAAAACAAATACAAAATTTATTAATGAATATAAATTAATATCAAAATTAGGTGAAGGTCATACTTCAAAAGTTTATAAAGTTGAATCAATTGAAAATAAATCAATTTATGCTTTAAAAGAAATTTCAAAAAATGTTAAAAAATCAATTTCTTTATCTTCAATAAATACAAGACAAAATAAATTACATAGAATAAATAATGAAATTAAAATTATGAATTTAATTGGAAATTATCCATATATAATTCAATTATTTAAAGTTTTAGATTCAACAAAATTAAATAAAATATTTCTTGTATTAGAATATTGTTCATCTGGTGAATTAAAATTTGGTTATAATTTTAAATTTAATTTAAATCAAATAAGGCATATTTCAAGACAATTAATTTTATCTTTAGAATATATTCATGGTTTAGGTATAATTCATAGAGATATTAAACCTTCAAATATTTTAATTGATTCAAATCAAAATATTAAATTATCAGATTTTGGTATTAGTATTATTAAATTTAATAAAAATAAACAAAGAATTAATGGTTATGGTTCTGAATTAAATGTTGAAATTGATATAAAACAAACAATGACATCAGAAACTTTAGGTACACCTGCATTTCTTGCACCAGAATTATGTGATTTAACAAAATTTAATGAAAATAATGATATTCAACAAGATTATTGGTTAGGTACTGGAATTGATATTTGGAGTTTTGGTATTACTTTATATTGTTTATATTATCAAATTTTACCATTTAATGGGAAAAATGAATTTGAATTATTTAATGAAATTTTAACAAAAAATTTAATTTTTAATAATAAATCTAAAACAAATGATGAAATTTTATTTATTGATTTATTAAAAAAATTATTAATTAAAGATCCAAGGAAAAGAATTAAATTACAAGATGTTAAAAAACATCAATTTATTATTAATGGATTTAATAATGATGAAAATTTATCATTTAATAAATTTAATGAATCATTTTTATTCAAAGAAACTTCAACAAATTCAATATCAAGATTTAAATCAATTTTTAAACAAAAACAAAAATCAATAAAATCTATATCATTTCCATCAACTCCAATTAGTTCATCTCCAACTCCATCAATTAAATCTTTTCAAAAAACAAATTTATCAACTTCAAATAAAAGTCTAGATTTAAATTCATTATTAAAACCAAAGAAAAAAATTCAAACAATTGATTCATTAGAATCTGATGATGAAGATTCTAATTCAAATTCCGATTCAAATTCTACTTCAAGTTCAAGTTCTGATGCACAAAGTATTCTTAGTGCATCTTTTTATAACGATGGAGATGCTGGTTTAACATTTAAAACTAAAAGTACTAGTGTTAATGATTATTTGGGTTTATAGATAGATTAAAATTTACGTACATTCATCATCTATATATGAAAATGTAAACTTTAATGTATAATATTTAATTATGCGTCAATTGAATTCTTAATTAGTTCAACAAAAAATTGTTTATGCAAAATTGCATTAATATTTAAATTTTTTACAAAAAAACCTTAAAACATGCCAAATTAAGTAATTGGATTTACGAAACACCAAATTAAGTAACAATACACTTGACAGAAATATGCATTAACCACATAAAGAAATTTTCAAATTTCATAAATCATACATGCATTTACATACATTTGACATTACATTGCGATTTTCCCGAATTGTATGTCTTTTTTTCCTTAAATGGAATTTTTCAATAAAATTATAATGAAAAACTATGCGATGACATGTGATGAGGAGTGATGGGATGCTGGAATTTTGACGATTGTTTACATTTAGGTTAAATTCTTATGACCGTGATTATGGTTTTAATACTATGTAAATAACAAAGTATGAAATTATGGTAGAAAACATAGATATAACACCCTTAAACAACATCGGGATATGTTTTTTGATAACTACAGTGATTATTAACTGAAGAATCATGATGATCTATAATGATAGACATTCGTTGTAACAATAATAAACCCCTGGGCCCTGATTGTAAAATTAATCATTTCATTAACATCAAAAATAGTTCTCTAATTTTCACAGACACGTTCTCTTATGTACATTCTTCGGAAATAGAGATTGAATATAGAGATTGAGGTCAAGTAGTACTACTTTCTACCTCATTGGTTCCTTAGATATCCTATCAACTAAAAAGTTTTGTTAGATATGGTTGACAAATTCTTTAGTTGACATGTTTAATTGTGGAGATGTTGATGTAATGTTAAAAAAAGGGTGTATACTTAATATACTGTGCATTACTCAATCCTCAAAAGAGAAAAATTGTCTCAAATTTTAAAAGGATTATTTAGACGAGATAGATGTTGAGATGATCCAGTGTTTTGAGTCCGTAACTTTTATGCGTGATTTATATAATGTGAACACTAAAGTAGATGGACTTTTGTGTATTTAGTATCAGACATATGTAGGTGACATGAAAGTTAAAATGATTGAGCATTTATAACCGGTACATTTTGAGATTAAGATTTAAAGACCTTAATGTAAATAATTAAAGAGGTCCAGAGTGTGTACCTTCGATTAAGAGAAAATCAAAGTTGTTCATGATAAAAAGGAAATAATGATTGTTATCTGTATAGACAATCCATGATGGTAATTTGTTAAAATGTGAAGAGGTGTAAATCTTCTGTACTTTATGAACCACCTTGAATTCTTTGTATAGATCTGTGGAAGGTCTTTGATCACTTTTCCACTCACTTTTGGTGGCTTCTCTTGCATGTCTTGCCAATTGATCGACTATTTAGTCTGTCTATAACTAGTTCTCATGTTATGATGATAGCTCTTCCGTATGCATATAAGTACATATGAGTTACATCAAATATGCACCTGTCTAATCAAATCCGGAAATACATAAACACTAAAAGATCCTAGATCATTCCAAAAAGGGAAATTTGTCAAGAATGGATTGAATTTTAAAATGTGGGAAATGAAAACAATAAGATTTGTACGGTGGAAAAAAGTGATAGACAGAGGCCAAGTAACAGAGCAACAGCAGCATGTAAGGCGTAGAGTTATCCAATGAACACTTGAGCAGTGAACAGTGGACCACAAAGTGCAGTCAACAACTGGCAAGGGACACAATACTAACGGAGCTGTGCTTTTTTATTCTTTCTTTTGAAACAAAATTGCATCTCTAGTTTCAGTGTGAAACAGTTTTATAATAAAGTAGAACCCCAAAAGCAGCTTAATAAAAACTCAACAGTTTCCTTTAAGATCTTTGAAACGAATCGATATCAAATCAATATTAAAACTACGGTTGGGATAATAGCTGACTACAAACATTCTCAACTACTGATCCACTCCATAATTAATCAATATTTTTTTGATTTTCAACCTCATCTCATTTTGGCTTGTTTCCTCAATTTAATAATTTTTGTTACAAAAAGTTATTTTTTTTTTTTGGAAAGCAACAAGCTTTAACAACAACAAACATATCATCAATAATTTAATAACTGAAAATGGACATTGATTCTCCTAAATCACTACTAAAGAATATTGAATCGTTCTTTGGTAACAACTCACCAGATTCACCTTCTTTTCTTACGAAAATGAACAAAACAAAATCTAGAAAGCCTCTTTCCGGCGCTCAGCTCAAACCTCTCGCCACCAGAGATATCAATAGTTTGAATGGCTTACAACTTGATGCTGAATACGATTCACCAACTTCTACACTGGCGGCTGATCTTCATCAGAACTTCCATATAAATCATGAATTAGAGTGAGTTTTTATTTACATTTTTTTTTTATTCAGTGCTATTATTTCTTATTTTAGTGTGATAAGTAATTTTTTTATTGGCTCGTTACTAACCCTATAATAGTGCTTTAAAAAACATACCAACTCCAAAAAGAACACTCCAATTCAACTATATTAAAGAGAATAAAGATCTAGTTAATGATCAAATATTAGAATCTTCTCCACTGGTATTGAAGAAGAAACCTTCTTTACACAATCGTCGTTCAAGATCAATGCTAAATTCTTACGCTGCCGCCAACAATCATAGTACACAATCAAGTACAGCATCTTCAAGGACAACATCCAATTTAAGTATATCATCAATCAACTCCATCAGTTCCATCTCATCCACAGACTCTACATTATCAGGCTCTTCAATGAAACCTCCATCTACACAACAACATAGAAGATCACTCCATAGGGCTAGATCGAATATCAATAGCAGGCTATTGTTACAACATTCCCTAAGTGTTTCTAGTATGGAATTACAACCCCATCATAGACATAAATTTACTCCATCTGATTGTTCTGATGATGGATTATCAAAATTAAAACTTGATTCTGATGCTTTTGATGAAGAAGATGATAATAATTTGGATTTCTTATGTGTTCCATCTCCAATTGCTGAAAGATCAATTAATTTGGATCTTGTACAAAATACTATGGATGATATAACTACTGTTGCAAATGAATTAGATGATGAAACTGATGAATATGATGAAGATGATAATGATACAATTGCTGCTTGTAAAAGAGAAATTGGTTCTCCAATACAAAAAAAACCAGTTCGTGTAAAAGTTCGTCGTATTCATTCAATGTTTTACAAAAAATCTGAAATTACCAATTCTACAAACATTTTTGCAGGTGGTGTGAATAATAATAGTGTTGTTTCCCCAAATAAAAATGCAATAATTGGTACTGGTGGTGGTGTTGGAATTAGTGGTTCTAGAGCAAGAGCTTGTACTGGTGCAAGTATTGAATCTCAAAAAACTTCTCATCATGATTTTGATGATTTAGAAATGCCAATAGAAACATCACAAATTCAAAAATCACAAATTGAAACATTTCATGTTAAAAATGATCTTATTCCAAGAATTAAGGTTGAAACTTTGTGTAAAATTTTGGATGGTCAATATTCTAGATTTTTTGATGACGTTATGATTGTTGATTGCAGATTTGAATATGAATATAAAGGTGGTCATATTCAAGGTGCTCTTAATGTCTCATCTCAACAAGAATTGGAAGAAAAATTCTTAAAACCTGAAAAATTACCATCAAAAGATAAACATGTTCTGATTGTTTTCCATTGTGAATTTAGTTCATATAGAGGTCCATTAATGGCTAGTCATTTAAGAACTTGTGATCGTGCATTAAACCAAAATAATTATCCACATTTAGATTACCCAAATATCTTGATTTTAGAAGGTGGTTATAAAACTTTTTTTGATTCCCAAAGTCATAGATGTTATCCTCCAAAATATGTTGAAATGAATGATGATAAACATAAGAATACTTGTGAAAAAGAATTAACTAGATTCAGAAGAGATTTGAAAAGAGCCACATCATTCCATTCTTTGAATCATGGGAGTTCCTCAACTATTTCCATGTCATCTACTTCAAATTTATCAAATTTTTCACATATGCAGCATAGAAGAACACATACTTCCGGACCTATCAATTTTAGTTCAACATCAAAGAGATCATTAAGTTTTAGAAGCTCTTTCCAGAATCTACATAGTTGTTCAAACTCAGCCTCTAGTTCTACTCCTACAACAACAACTAAAAATACTAACTCTTCTATTTCTCAAGATTTTGATGATATTAAAGTCCCAGAAAGTTTGAACTTTGGATTCAAATTCCCAAAGGCTGTGCCAGATGATTGTGAAGTTAAGTCTCCATCAATGGGATGTAAAAAGAAGCTGTCTAGATCCTTTACAACATGTAATTAATGAATTAATGAAATGAAAATTACCATTACGAATTATTATTAATCTGTAGATTTTCTAGACCTGATCTTACGGGGAATTACTCTTTTTTTAAAATTTTTCCGAATTTTTTAGCCTTCAAACTTGGCACGTAAGGTGCAGATAGACAGGGATTCGACAGGGACGCCCTACATTGCAGCTGGGTGCTAAGATTATTGATAGGTAAAACCCTAAAAAATCATGGCGTTATGTTTAGTAAAAAATCAATGATTTTTTATTCTGAAACAATTTAAAAATTCTTAACGAAAACTGGGAGCAAACGTCAAACTAGACAGGTTCTTGAAAATTATATGTCCAAAGCGTACCTTGTACATATTTTGTTCACAGTACTTTGAATTTCGATAATAATAACAACTTATAAATGCACCAGATTACAAAGAAGATATGCCTTTATGAATTAGACTTAACAAAGACACCCATTAGAAACTCAGTGGGTAAATAAACTTTAATTTTTCCTTACGGCAATTAATTGAAATGGGTTTAGCATAATCTGCTATCTCTTGGAAATTTTCTTGCGGCATGCATGCATTAAATGCTGCTTTATCAGAAAAATTCATAGTCGTACAGATTATGGGAGTGTTTAGTAGTGTATTTTTGAGCAAAAACTAAAATCCAATAGGACTGATTCAGATAGTGGCTGTTTTGTTCTTTCATGTTATCTTTGAGTTGCAGATTGTTCTTAATGAGCGTATATTAGTATATAAAGCACCTATTTTTCCTGATTAAAAAAGCTTCCATACCAAAGAGTGATTTACAACAGTTCTACAATGTTTGGTAATTAATCTTCTCATTTTTATTTGGACCAAAATTATACTAACATACGTTAAAGGTATACCTTCTTTAAAAAAAGAACGCAGTAGTGATTCTGAAAGTGCAATTAAAGACAATGTTGAGGTTGTTGAAAAAAGTCTTACTATTGATGAACTAAATGAATATAATGAAAAATATCCAGAACCAACAGAAGAAGATTATAAATCTCTTCCACAAATCTTAGGTCATGCTCCGTATTCAACATACTTGATTTGTCTTATTGAATTTTCTGAAAGAGCTTCATTTTATGGTGTCAAAGATCGTCTTAATAACTTTATTCAATTACCATTACCAAAAGGTGGTAATGGTGCTGGTGCTCCACCAAGTGGTGATCAACAAAATGCTGGTGCTTTAGGCTTAGGTTTACAAACAGCTTCTGCAATCACTTTGTTATTAACTTTTTTGGCATATTTAACTCCATTATATGGTGGTTATATTAGTGATAAGAAATGGGGTAGAATGAGAACCATTTGGTATGGTGTTTGGCTTGGCGCTATCTCTCATATTGTTTTAATTATTGCTGCCATTCCAAGTGTTTTAGATAAAGGTAAAGCCGCATTAGCTCCAACCATCATTTCAATTGTCCTATTGGCTTTCGGTACTGGGTTTATTAAACCAAATTTATTACCATTATTATTTGATCAATATCCACATAAGCGTGATGTTATTGAGACTAAAGAAGATGGTAAAAGAGTTATTCTAATGAAAGAATCTACCCTTGAAAGAATGACTTTAGTCTTTTATTGGGCAATTAATGTTGGTGCTTTCTTATCTTTAGGTACTAGTTATTGTGCAAAAAGAATTGGTTTCTGGTTAGCTTATTTAATCCCAGGTATTGCATATATTATTATGATTCCAGTTTTAATCATGTTGGCCCCACATTTAAAAAAGGAAACTCCAAATGGAATGTCTGTTGTTGAAGATTCTTTAAAAGTTTTTAGATATTGTTTTAAAAGTGGTTGGATTGGTAGATTGAAAAGAGGTGAATTCTGGGATTTTGCTAAACCAACTAATATCAAAACAAGAGGTGAAATTCAATCTATTGATGAAGAAAATGATAAAGGTCATAAAAAAATTGCTTGGACTGATCAATTTGTTGATGATGTTAGAATAACTTGGGATGCTTCAAAAATTTTCTTGTTCTTTATCATCTATAATATCAATGATAGTGGTATTGGTGGGATTGAAAACTCCCAAGCTGCTAGTATGACAACTAATGGTGTTCCAAATGATTTGATTAGTAACTTTAACCCATTGACTATTATTGTTTTCATTCCTTTCTTGGATTATATTGTTTATCCAACCTTGAGAAAGTTTAAAATTGAATTTAGACCAGTTCAAAGAATTACTTTAGGTTTTATATTAGCTGCCATTTCCCAAGTTGCTGGTGCCATTATTCAATGGAAAGTTTATGAAACTTCACCATGTGGTTATTACGCTACTGATTGTGACAAAGGTTCTGGTGTTTCTCATATCAGTGTTTGGGTTGAAGTTACCTTATATGTTTTAGCTGCTGCCTCAGAATGTTTTGCTAACACTGCTGCTTATGAAATTGCTTATACAAGAGCTCCAGAACACATGAAAGGTTTAGTTTTGGCTATTTTCTTATTCATGTCTTCTATTTCTGCAGCTATTTCAGAAGCTTGTACCAGTGCTTTGATTGATCCACATTTAATTTGGCCATTTGTTGCTTGTGCCATTGCTGGTTTCGTTTTTGCTGGTTGGTTCTACTGGTTATACAGAGACTTGCACATTATTATGGAAAAAGAAAGACAGGAAAAGGAACTAAAGTACAAATTAGAATATAGTGCAGTTAATGCTAACAAAGTTGAAGATATTAATGATGTCAACTCTTTAAGCGTCATTCCTATCACCAGTGTGCTTTCAAATAAATAAATAATAAGCTTTCAATAAGGTTAATTAGTTTGGTTTTAGTAATATAAATATTACATTTATATAAAGATGTAAGATACATATTCGTACATGAACTTGCATGGTCATTATGCGCGCAGCAGAACTTCTTTAATTTTTCTTTAAAAAAAATAAGAGATATAAAGTTGTGTAATAAATAATCTAGGATACTCAAATTAAGAAAGATCCAACTTGTTTAAACTTCAACTCTATAGAGATATAATTAATTTGAAATTCATTTTGGTGTTCGGATGTTTTTAATAACCGGGTAATATTATGTGGCCCCTAATTTCACACCAAAATTCAAAATGCTTAACCGCCATAATATAACAAGAGTTCCTGTTACAAACTAGAGATCTGATCATTGTGAAGAAGCTGGTTTTACAGTTCTCAACGTGTTAAAGGAAGGTGATACAATTGCTAAAATGACTACAACAGATACACATTTGAAACATCTGAGTTTCTTGAACGAGAATGATCCTATGAATTTGTTGACATCAAACAATTATTTGGATCAATTGGTACCGATTATCAAATCCAATATACAGGCAAACACTGTGAATCAGTTAGTTGATACATTGAACCATCAAATATCGAAGAAAAGTGATGAATTAACCTCTTATATACAGGCAAATGAGCAAAACATTAGTAAATCAACTGTTGATATTTCTGAAATTTCACAAAATTCTGCAGATATGAATGAACAAGTATTAGATATAAGTAACCATTTATTCAAGACTTCCAACATGACAATTTCAAGAAAATTCCAATTGATTGGGTTGAAAAAAAATATCAGTAAGATCAATGAATCAGTGATTTTAATCAATAAGATTTTACAAATTTTAGAATTAACAGATAAGACACATCAATTGATCAAAAATAGTAAATTTTTTAATGCTTTAAAGAATTTGAATGATTTGGATGCTTTAAATAAAGAATTTGATAAAGATTTCAAATTTTTGAATAAAATTAATGATTCCATTCCTATTTTACAAAATTTAATAAGAAATGAATCTTTAAGCCTAATGAAAAGAAATTTAAGTTCTTTAGATACAAGATATGAACCAATTGCAAACTCTTATTTTGAACATTTTGGATTTGTTATAGCTAAATGGAATACAATGAGAAACACAAACAAAGATTTTGCAAATTATAAAGTTAATTCAAGTGTTGAAATTAGTTTAAGAAATTCTTATTTGGCTTTAAATGAAAACATTCCACAAATTGACGAATATATAGATTTGGATTTCATTTATGATAGTTATATGATTTTTGAAACATTGGATCAATTAAATTTTTTTAAAAGTGAATTTAACAAAGAATTAAATTTAAGAAGAGATAAAATTTTATATCCATTTTTACCAAATGACACGAAAAATGAACAATTTAAACAATACATCAAATCAAAAGATAATATGAAGGAATTTTTAACCAAATTGATTGGATTCCTGATTTTCCATAAATATATTTCAATTAAAATTCCACATTTGGTTGCTCAAACTACTGATGATTTATGGGAAAATTTATCCACAAAAATTTATCCATTTTTAAAAAATGTTTTATTAAACATTACTGATACCAAATTGAATTTAGAATTACAACCATTATTTGGTAATTTCTATTTAACTTTGGAACATTTTAAATTAAATCATGATTATTTTTATAATTTGTTGGTTTTATTATTTAAAAAATATTCTGAAGGTTCTACAATTGCATTTAAACAAGATTTTGAAAAATCAGCAGAAGAAGATGATTCTATGCCAATGATTATTCAAGATTCTAGGTTGTATTTAAAGATTATAAGGGTCAGTTGGTTGGGTGAACCAATTGATGAATCAAAAATTAACAGTTTACAATATCCTCAAGTTTTACCATTTAGTTCCATTTATCCAGTCACTTGTGCACAAGTACGTTCTTTTATAAGGGATGAAGATAAATTTTTACAAGATTATTATAAATATGATGTTTTAGCATTAAATAATTTAGTTGTGGAAAGTATTGATAATTTATTGTTGAATGTGATTGATAAACATTATAACCAAAAATTGGATTTTATTACAAGTGAAGAATCTTGTCAAAATTTAATTAATTTAGAATATTTCTTGATTATGAGTAAGGAACTTTCAAAAGAATTATCTAAAAAACTTAACATGCCAATCCAATTAAAAGCAACAAAGGCATTCACAGATACTAAAAAACATTCTGAAGAAAGATTATTTAAGACTGTTGATAGAAAGATTGAAGATTTAATGGATTTGGTTGAATGGGACTGGGCAACTACTGTTACTAACAAAGAGCCAAATTTCTCTATTAAAGATATTGGTGATTTCTTACAAAACATGTTTAGTTCAACTTTTTCTAATCTACCATATTCAGTGAAATCATTATTATTATACAGAGTTTTTGATTTATTAGCTTTAAGATTTTTGGATGATTTAATGTTTACCCCAATTTTCACACCAGCTTCTATTTCTAATTTTGATCTTGATGTTTCATATGTTGAATCTATTATCACTGTGCTGACACCAGGTAACAATTCAAGGGCTTTGACTGATCGAGAATCTTTACAATCTATGTTTTTAAAATTAAGACAAACAATTAGTTTATTGAAAAATGGTTCTCTGGATGAATATAGTGACAATAAGATCCGTATGCGTAAATATGATCAAATCAAACCAGATGAAGCTATGGCATTAATCAAGAAGTTACAAGATTCATCATCTTCAATAAGTAATGGTTCTCAATCCACAGATAATACTCCATCACCATCCAAAATTTCAAAATTTTTCAGATCAGTTTCATGAACAAAAAATAGTGTAACATTTATTATATTTATAGATATGCGCATACACTTTATGAGATCAATAAACAACTGACATTAATGTCCTCTGGTTAGTGATAATTTTTTGTAGTTTTAATAAATTTTTTCTGCTAAAATATTAATATTATAAAAATGGCAGATTAGAATTTTTTTTTTGTCCCATCAATATCATTGGTATTAATTCAAAAGATAAATATCTAATTTTGCTAGAAAACATGTCTGAAAAGAGGAAAAGTGAAGCTTCTCATGATAAGAAGAAGAAGGTTTGAAATTTCTTTGAGTGATTCTGTTTTAGATTGTATTAACATTTTTTTTTTAGTACAAAGTTGCTAGTGGTATTTTAGATCCACAAACTTCTGGTATTTATATTACTTGTAATAGACATCAAGAAAAAAAATGTCAAAATGAATTAAAGTTATTATTTCAAGAAAAATATGAAGAAATTTATAAAGATGAAATTGCAAAGATGAGTGCTGAAGAAGATGTTGTTGATGGTGAAAATAAAAAAGAAAAAAAAGAAGAATTATCTATTGAAGATTCCATAAAGAAAGAATTGGAAGATTTACAATCACAAAATGATAATGGTAAGAAGAAGAATGGTAATTCTGGTCCTCAAAAGAAATTACCAATTAGTTTTATTGATCTTGGTTGTGAATGTGTTGTTTTTTGTAAAACTAGAAAACCAATTGAACCAGAAAATTTTGTTGAATTGATTTGTAAAGAAGCTTATGAAACTAAAGTTAAGAATACTAGGTATACACAAAAATTAACACCAATAACGTATTCAGTCACTGCTACTAAGGAAGAATTACAAAAATTATGTGAAAGAGTTTTAACACCTCATTTCCATAAAAAAGAAGGTCAAAAATCATATACTTTTGCAATTAAAGTTGGTTCTAGAAACTTTAATACTATTGATAAAATGGAAATTATTAAACAAGTTGCTGATTTTGTTGGTTCTGATTATGGTCATAAAGTTGATTTGAAAAATTATGATAAATTAATTTTAATTGAATGTTTTAAAACTAATATTGGAATGAGTGTTGCTAATAATTATGAAAAATATCAAAGATATAACCTTCAACAAATATTTGAAAAGCAAACAACATCTAATGATGAAAAACCTACAAAGAATTGATATAACCATTATTGCATTGTATATTATGTTTTTTTTAATTTTGTTTAGATGAAACATTTAGATAGAAATCACATGTTCAAGGTACTAAAACAAGTTAATATGATCTTCTTTTTTAATAAAATATCTTAAGCTTACATTACTGGCCTCTTTAAACGATAGCCAATCACCTTCTCTATTTGGAATCAATCCCATACTGTTTAATTTATAAATCCCAATAGCCATCACAACAATTTGAAAGAAAACATATGTCAATTTAGCTAAATTTATATCTTGTTGAGTATGTGGGGTTTCTAAACCAGAAAATGCTTTATTTGTTTCAACAATAGCTTTTGCAGGACCAGTAAATAACATTAAAGTCATTGTGATGGAAAATAACTGTAAAGAATTACCAGACATATAGTTCATGATCAAGTTCATTGGAATTTGTTTGGCTGGAGCCATTGCAACATCCCAAGCTTTCTAAATATTTGTTAATTATTTTCTAAAACCATTTAAAAAATATAACGTACTTTCACTTTTAAAGCATCAAGTTGTTGTTGAGTTGGTTTAGTAGTAATATCAGATTTCTTTGACTAAAAAAAAAAGTTAGTAAAGTCACAGAATCTTTCAACAACACAACGAACTTTTATAGCTTCTGAATAACCAGGAGGTGCTTCAACATTAACTGAAGACTTGCTAGGAAAAATGTGTTAGAAAATCTAATGGCATTTAACATTGAGAACAAACTCACTATATCTTTGGATTTATTATATCTTTCACCCAGTCACTCATTGTAATTATATTTTACTGTTGATTAGCTTTCTCAAATGTGTTGATAGTTGTTTTTTGATCGGAAATTATTTAAACATTAAAAACAAAAAAATAAAAATGTAATTTCAAGAGAATCGAACTCAGGGCGTTTAGTGTTTCCATAATAATGATAAACCATTTGAATAAAACTTAAATTTGGGTTTATTGTATTGGTTTGTTTTTAATTTGTACAATGATCTTAGAATGGTGTGACATGTATTCATTTATTATATTGTATCCGGCTTTTATTATACATATATTTAAAAAATTTGGGATTCAATTTAAATTGGTCCTTCAGCATATAAAGAATCAATAACATTTTGATAAAATTTCTTTGCATTGTTTCTTTTTAATTTCAAAGTTGGGGTGATTGTTTCATCTTCAACTTGGAAAGGATCAACAGCTAAATGTAAATTTTTAATTTTTTCAAACCCATATAATCCAGTATGTTCAATATTTTTATTTAATTCTTTTAAAACAATTTTTCTTAATTCTAAATCATTCAAGTTTGATAATAATTGTTCTAAAGTTGAATATTTAGTAAAATTTAATTTTTGTAAAGTTTTCAATAAAGGTTGTGGTTCAATACCAACAATACCAACTAAATAACTTTGGAATGAATCACCATAAACAAAAATTTGTGCAGTGAATGGATTATTAGCTAAATATAAATTTTCAATTTTTTCACTAGCAACATATTCACCTTGAGCTAATTTAAAGAAATTTTTAACACGATCAACAATTGCAATTCTACCTTGAGCATCAAGTTGTGCAATATCACCAGTTGAAAACCAACCATCTTTATCAACAACACTGGCTGTTGCTTCTGGGTTCTTGAAATATGTATTAAAAACTTGTGGACCTCTTAAAATTAATTCACCAGATTTATTATGTTCATAAGTATAATCCATTTCTGGTAAATTTCTTAATTTAAATTCAGCAGTAACACCAATTGCACCAGTTCTATCAACTTCAGTATCAAATTTTGTTGTAATTGAAGTTGCACCAAAAGTTTCAGATGCACCATAACCTTGATAAAACCCACAATTTAAAACTTTACGTAAATAAACAATTGAATCACCAGCTAATGGAGAACCACCAGAAATTAAAAAATCTAAATTTTCAAATCCAATTTGTGCTTTAATTTTATTAATAACTAATGAATTTAAAACTCCAACAAAAAAATCATCATCATTATGAGTTAATTTATAATTAACTGCAAATCTTAATAACCAACCTTTAAAACCTGGTGTAGATTTAATTTTATCTTTTAATCCACTTTCAATTCTATTATATAATCTTGGAACAGAACTCATATGAGTTGGTTTTAAAATCTTTATATCATCCATAAAACTTCTTGGATTTTCAGGATTATGTGGGAATCCAATAGCACCACCTTCAGCTAATTCATAAAGAATTTTAAAACGTTCATAAACATGAGCCAATGGTAAGAAAACTAAAGATACTGGATCTTTTGGAATTGAAACATGAACCATTAAAAATACTAAAGCAGCAGCAACATGTTTATGTCTTAATTCAACACCTTTTGGCATACCAGTTGTACCAGAAGTAAATGAAATTGTGTATAAAGTTTCTGGAGTTGGAATTTTATGTGGTTTAATATTTTCTTCACCAATTTTTAATAATTCTTTAAAATCAATTAATTTAATTCCATGATTTTCAGCCAATTTAATATCATTAATATCATCATTAGTTAAATCTTCAATTGAAACTAAAATTTTTAAAAATTCAGATTTTGCTTCAAAAATTCTTTCTAATTTTGATTTTGAAAAAACCATTATTGGAGATTCAGTTAATTTTAAAATAAATTCAGTTGAATGTTTACCTAAAGTATCATATAATGGAGTATTTGGAATAGAATAAGCATGACATGCAACATCAGCAATAATCCATTCAGGTTTATTAGCAGAAAACATTGTTAAAACAAAATCATTTGGATCAGATTTTGGTGCATATTTTTCAACTAAATGAATAAAAGCAGAACCAGCAAATGTTCTTTTTTTACCTAATTGTTCATAAGATTCCCAAGTATATTTTTCTTCAAATTCACCATTTTTAAAAGTTGGTAATCTTTTACCAATAGAATTATAATTTTTATGAATTTTTAAACTTCTTTCAAAAGCATGATAAAAAGTTGGAATATCTTTATTTAAATAACCAACTAAATCAGCATTTTGTTCAACCAAGAATTTATTTCTAAAAACCGGAGAATATTCTTTAGTTTCAGTACCTGGAACAGGTAAAGAAGATGAAGTTTCATCAAATGGTAAAGGTAATCTTGGGAAAAAAAAATCTTCTAAATTCTTTAAATTCTCATGATTTTCTAATGGTAAATAAGACATTTTTAATGATTTATTTAATGAATTTAAAGATTGTTGTTAAGGGTGAAATATTTTTGGTTTTTAAAAAATTGTCTAGTTAAAAAATCTTCTCTCCGTTGAGGGGAATTTAAATTATTTTTTCTATAAAATTCTTTATTTTGACGTTTTAATTGGCTGTAAATTTGTTTGTCTGTGAATTAGAATTTGTAAGGAATAGTTCAAAGTGTCAAAAATGGTGTTGGGAATCGGTTACTAAAACTGGTGATGTTTTGACGTGTTGAGCGTTCTGATTGGTTGAATTTGAGGCGAGTGATTGTAAAATATTTGTAAATAAATTATTTTCTTTTTATGATTTTAAAGAACATTTATTTAGTTTATAGAATTGAATACGAGTTATAACTACATTATTATTTTTTTCATTGTTTAAACTCTTCGATAAGCCTTCCATCATCATTTCCTATTTCAGTAGTCAAGAGATTCAAAAAAAAACATCACGGCGGCTAATATCAAAAACTTAACAACAACTAATAAAAGATACAAGAATGAACATTGAAGAATTCAATGAGTCTCAGAAAGTTTGTATAACACAATTTCTTTGGAATTTTTAATACTAATATTTATTTTAGACTGTATACGTGCTGAGAAAAGGTGCTAAGCGCCAAAGAGCTACAACTTCAAGATTGGTCGCTAATGAAGGATTGGCATTACCTGACCCCAAAAACCCTTTTTTACAATTGTTAGCTGGTAATGAATCTGAAGCAAATGCTGTTTTTAGATCTCAATTGTTGACCAAATCATTGGATTTTCAAGATAAAGAATCTCATAATATCATTGATGAAGCTAATCAACAAATTTTAACTGATATTTCTGAGATCATAAGGTCTCCATTAAGTAATAAATTGGACACTTCGGTGTTATTATCATCTTCAAATATTACAAACAGTACTGCTTTTGTGGAGAAACTACATCAATTTTTGATGAAATCTACAAATAATAGAGTTATTTCACTAAGTTCAAAAGAATGTACTACATTAAAAGTTACATTAAGAAGAATCATTAATTTAATAGTTCATGAAAGTCAAAATTTTTCAAAACCTGTAATAGGACCAGTGGAAACTAAAAAAACAAAATTAAAGACTGATTTTGAAGATTCTGAAGATTCTGATATTGAAACTTTAAGCGCAACTCAAATTAAAGATGATGATGAAGAAGAAGATGATGAAGAAGATTTAGAATTTGATCATAGATTACCATTTGATTTGGATATTGTTTATGAATGGTTTCAACAATTACTTGACAAAAAGGGACAAACTTTACAAACTACTGATTTAAGAATTGTATTGTTATTTGAAGATATTGATTCCTTAAATGTCACATTACTAAATACATTGATTAGATTATTATCCAAATTTGCAGATAGATTACCTTTTAAATTAATTTTTAATATTGGTACAAGTTTAAAAAATTTTTCAAAAAAATTTAAAAGTGATATTCATCATTTATTAAAAATTCATAGTTTTAAAATTGAACAAGCTGATTTAATTATAAACAAATTAGTGATGAGAATTGTTTTACAAGATGAATTAATGATTGGTGGTGAATCTTTAGCTTTAATGTTGCATAGATTTGATAGTTCAATGAGAAATGTTGAAGAATTAGTTAAAACTATTAAATTTTTAAAAATGGTTTTTTTTTATAGTCAACCATTATCATCAATTGGGATTTCTATTGCTAATGGTAGAGAAATTGATTTAAATGAAGAATATTTTAGATGTTTAAGAATGCTTCCTTCATTTAAAACATATGTTGAAAATTTAGTTTCACAAAATGCTAAACCTGCTGATATTTTAATATTATTAAATAGTGATGAATATTTAAAAAAATTATTAATTACAGCTATAAATGAATATTGTGATTATAATAACAATTTAAAAAATATTTTTAAATTTATTGTTGAAATTTTGGTACCATATTCACATATTAAAGATAATTATTTAAAATTTTATGCAAAATTAACAAGTAAAGAATCAGTTGTTAGAAATCAATTTATTAATGAAGTTGCAATGTCATTAAAAAAATTAAATTATGAAGAATTACAAAATTTATTACAAAAAATTTATAAATTTGATGAAAAAAATTCAAAATTTGAAGTTTTAATTAAAAAATTAAAAAATCGTTTAAATTTAAATTCATTAGAATCTTTTAAACAAGAAGAAAAAGATAAAATTCCATATAAAATTGAATTAAGAAAAATATTGGATGTATTAATTAATACAATTGTTAATTTTATTCAAAAATCATTAAAATCACCACAAGATTTATTATTTCATGAATTATTTACAATTAATAGTGTTGAAATTATTAGATCAAGTTTATTTCCAGAAACTCGTCAAACTATTTTAGATGCATTATCAGAACCTGAAAAATATTTAAATAATGATATTGATAATGAAGGTAATGAAGAACAAAATCTTTTATTAAAAAAATTAAATTCTAAAATAAATCCAATAATTTGTGAATTATATCAAATTTCAAGAGAAACTACATTAAATTTAAATATTTATGATTTTTATCAAGTTTTTAAAACTTCATTAAATAAAGAAGAAATTATGGCTGATTTAAATGCTGTATTAGATAGTCAAGAAAATTTTTTAGAAAATTATTTAAATGATGAATCTAGATTCAAATTTATTTATCAATTTTTTAATGATGTTAATACAACTGATGATGCAAAATGGGATAAATTAACATTAGTTTTATTCTTACAAAAATGTGGTGAATTAATGAACATTGGTCTGTTTAAAATCATTAAAAGAAAAGGTGATTCTTTGGAAAAATGTGTTTGGAAAGGTTTATAAAATTGCTATGTTTATTTAATATTTATTTGTAGAAGTGGGACGTATCTGCCACTCATCTCCGGGCAGATTAAAAAATTATTTAGTGAATCGATACTTTAATATTTGAATAATAAAACAGATTGGACTGAACATGAAATGGAGTTTGATCCTTTAAGTTTTTTTTCTAATGATGGTAATTGCCGGGATGATGTTGAGCCAGTAGTGTTTGAGGAGAATGTTAGTAAGAATTTGATTGAGGGTAATAATTGTAATAATAATAATAATGAAGACGAAATTGATACTGAAGCTGAGATTCATATTCTTGACTTTCCTGTACTCAATAACACATTACCCAAGTCAGTTTTAATTACTATTCTAAAACTATTAAAACCAGAAGAAATTACAAATTTTGGTGGGGTTGTTTATGAAGATGAAGAAGATATTAAAGATATTTTGACAAATAAAGAAGTAACTATTGATGAATTTGAATTTACAAAAAATTGGTTATTAAATCAAGGTTATGTTAAGCTTGGTGCAAATTTATCTCATTTAAAATTTACTAATGAATGTTTTCAATACATTAATAGAATCTTTCCAACTATACATGGATGTGATGAAGATGTTGTTAATTTAGCAAGTTTAAGAATATCAGAACATAGTGGACGTACAGCACAACCAAATTTTAAAAGAAAAATCATTATTAAAGATTTTAATCATGATATTATATTAAATGAACCTGCTTTAACAAGTGATAGTTTAGGTTTAAAAACTTGGGGTTCTTCATTAATATTAAGTGAAATTATTGTTCAAAAATATAAAGAATTGTTAAAAGGTCCTGTTATTTTAGAATTAGGTTCTGGTACTGGGTTATGTGGTATCACTATTTCATTATTAGGATATGAAACAATATTAACAGATTTACCAGAAATTGTACCAAATTTACAAAAAAATGTTGAATTAAACAAAATTAATGGGAAAATTAAATGTGATGTATTAGATTGGACTAATCCAATTGGATTTATAGAATCAGATCAAAATTATCCAAAGAAATTTAATACTATTATAATTGCAGATCCTATTTATTCACCACAACATCCATATTTAATTGTTGATATGATTACTAAATTCTTAAATAAAGAAATTGGAATTGAAGCTAGATGTTTATTACAAATTCCAATACGAGCTCAGTATGAATCTGAACGTGAGTTATTATGGAGATTAATTTCTGAAGCTGGGTTAAGAGTAGTACGTGATGAGATATTGGATGGATTTGATGATTTTGGAGCACAACAATTTATATTTAAAGAATTGAGATGGTGAATTACATAATATATGATAATTAGATAATACTACACTATTAGTCAGATTGTTAGTCAGATTGTTAGTCAGATATTGATTTGATAATTTATTTGCTCGTTTTAATGCCTTAAATGACTCAAAAAAAGGTCAATTCAACTTGTAAAAAGAACTAAATAAATAGAATTAAATGGATTTAATGGTTGAAATTGTAATTTTATTTGGTTAATTAGCCAATAAATGTAGAAAATATTTCAATATATTCCTTTTTGCCACTGTTTTTAAGGTCTAATTCGATACCTTTCTAGTTGTCAAATTATGACATAAAAAACACACTGAATTGGGAATAAACAAAGATGATTGGCTCCTTTTTTTGTAATTGATTTGTAATTGAAGAGCAATTATTGGTATTTTGGTGTATATAAAGAGTTGAAATTATCCAGTTTTTTTTTTTCTGTTTGACTTTTTATGAATTGAGTTATAGATTAACATTGTTACAAAATGTCCTTTAAACTACCAGAATTACCATACAAATATGATGCTTTAGAACCATATATCAATACAAAGATTATGGAATTGCATCATTCCAAGCATCATCAAACTTATGTTAACAACTTGAATGCTGCTTACGCTAAAGTTTCTACTGCAATTGCTACTAATGATGTTCAAACCCAAATTGATTTACAACAAGCTATTAGATTTAATGGAGGTGGACATATTAATCATTCCTTATTTTGGGAAAATTTAGCACCAGCTGGATCTTCTGGTGTTAATGGTGGTTCTCAATTAAAGGCTAAAATTGAAGAACAATTTGGTTCTTTTGAAAAATTTAAAGAACAATTCTTAGCTTTATTGTTAGGTATTCAAGGTTCTGGTTGGGGTTGGTTAGTTAAAGAAAAAGCTACTGGTGATTTGGTTTTATTTAGTTCTCCAAATCAAGACCCAGTTCCAGCTAAATATGTTGCTTTAATTGGTATCGATTTTTGGGAACATGCTTATTATATTCAATATTATAACAATAAAGGTGAATATGCAAAGCAAATCTTTAACGTTTTGAACTGGGAAGTTGCAGAACAAAGATATAACGAAAAATATAATTTGAAGTTATAAAAAGTCTTACAACTGGTTTTGAAAGTGTATAATTCATAATTTTTGATTTCTATTTTTTTGTATATACATGTAGCTTTATGCAAAGTTTACAATTTAATGCAAAAAATTATTCATTTATTATACATCTATAACACCCACTCATCAAAATAAACATTATATTTATCACCTTGTTCAGAATTATTAATTGCATAACTTGCATCAAAAATTGAATAATTTTCTTGTGAAGGTTGTTCTTTTTGTTCTAAAACACTTTGATAAGTTGCTTTATAACAATCCAAACTTGATTTTTCTAATTTATCATCATAAACTAGAACTTGACATAATGATCTAATATCATTTTCAACTAATTCTTCTGAAGTAACTTGACTTTTAATAATAAATGCTAATATTTCCTCAACTGTACAATAATTTTTATAACTACTAATATATAATTGATTATTCATTATATCTTCAATTCCAGAACTTGTGAAAACATTTGGAAATGTTTTTTGTGCAACAAATTTCCATATAATTGTTAATAAACTATCAACAAATTCAGTATCTAATTCACCATCTGTAAACCATGGACCACCAGTAACTTCAATTGATGGTGTTAAATGATACAACATATAAATTTTTCTAGTTGGATATTTAACACTCTTAACACTCTTAATCAATCTTTGATTCTCTAAACTTTTTAAACAACGATTCATAACATGTTGTAAATTAGTTCTTGCTTTAATAGTTTTTGACCAAATACCTTCACGACCAGCAGCTTCAATATAACTATAAACCAAGGCCTCATCAGCACTCATATTGGCTCTTCTACTAGCTTCTTGCAGATTAACTGCTTGAAATCGCAGCTCACTATTTTGTCTTAACACTTTAACTAAACTTTTGTTCAGTAAAACTTGAATTATAGTCATCAATTCTGTGGTTGTAGAGACACCAGCTAATTCCATCAACTCAGGTTGTGTAAATTGTTTATCCTCTGGCTCTAAAAGCATCGCAGAATGAAGTTTCTCAGCATCTTCTGCCATGTTTGTAATATTTTTATAAATTTAAGTTGTTTTTGGATTTTAATTAATGTTGATGTAAATTTTTTTTTTCTGCATTTGATTTAATACTTTTAAAATTTGAAGTGTTAAAAATTTAAAATGGTTAGAAAACCAAAAGTTCAAATTATTCAAAATGAAAGTGATGAAGAAATTGAAAAGAGTTTAAAGCGTATGACTTTTTTTTTTTTTTTTAGTTGATTTTTGGGGGTTTTCTCATTTATTAACACTTTTTTTTTAGTTAATAAACCAATTAAAAAGAAGAAATTACAAGTAAAGACATTGGAAGAAGAGGTGAGAAGATTGATTTATTCTTTTGAGGATATTATTAATGTTTATCTAGTCACTTGATCTTGATGATATTGTCTTTTCTATTAAAAAAAAGAAAATTAATGAACCAATACAATTTAAGGATTTAAATATTGAGAAATTAAACGTTAATGATGATAATGATAATGATAATGATAATGATAATAATGATAATGATATTGAAATGATAATTAATGAAACTACCACTAAAGAACCAACTATTTTACATCTTGATGAGAATGATGAATTAGTTAAGGATTTTGAAGATGGTGATTCTCATGATTTATTAAAAGAAAAATTGATTGAAAAAAACATTCATCCAGATGATTATGATTTGTAAGTTTATTCAGTACTAAGTATTTAACATATATTAATAATTTTAGTGAATTAAGTGAAAATGAACAAATTGGTGAATGTCATAAAAATAATATTGATCACATTAAAAATGGAACTTTACCCAAAACAAATACAATAAATTTTACTACATTTGAAGATGAATTGACAAAATTGTCAAATTTATCATCACTTTTACAACAAAAACAGAATGAATTAAAATTAGAATTAGATTCAATGACTATAAAGCAAGAAAATATTGAAACGAGGAAAAAAAAATTGATTTCTACATTAGATGATATAACTAAATAATTCAGGAATCAATCAGGACCCAATTTACACATGGCATCTACCATAATTTTGAGCCGTAATTTCTAGTTTTAAATAACCGAGTTAATACGTTATCATCCGAGATTCGAACAATAGATTATATTTAATACCAGTATTAATAAATTAGATAGACAACTTGAAATATCAATAATTTCTCGAATTTAAAAAATTGTAATAAAATTATATTGTAAATTGTCCATTATTATGCAATTTTATTTCGAAAATTTTATTCATTTTGTACATCATTTTCTTACATAAATGTTTTAAATTTAATATGCGATGATTCATCGTTTAAATCTGCATCAATTGGAGAGAAAAAAAAAAGTTTGGAACATTTTAATTAAAACTGGTAACCTTTGAAGCCGCTTATTTCTTCTTTAAATTATATATAATAAACATTTTCAATTTTTTACAATGATCTCCAAAAGATTCTTTACAGCTTCAGCTCAAAACATGTCCAACACTGTTCGTCATTTAATCTCAATTAGTGATTTATCAACAAAAGAATTAAACGTTTTAGTTAATAAAGCCCAACAATTTAAACAATTATATAAGTCTGGGAATCAAGATGTTTTTGTTGAAAATAACAAGAAATTATTAGGAAAAACTGCTGCTTTAATTTTTTCTAAAAGATCAACAAGAACTAGATTATCTTCTGAAGGTGCTGCTGCATTTTTTGGTGCAACACCAATGTTTTTAGGTAAAGATGATATTCAATTGGGTGTCAATGAATCTTTTTATGATACTACTAAAGTTGTTTCTTCAATGGTTTCAGTTATATTTGCAAGAGTTAATTCACATTCTGAAATTCAACAATTAGCTAAACATTCAAGTGTCCCAATTTTAAATTCTTTATGTGATTTATATCATCCTTTACAAGCAATTACCGATATTTTAACTATTAAAGAAACTTTTGGTAACACTAAAGGTTTGAAATTAGCTTGGATTGGTGATTCAAATAACGTTATTAATGATTTGGCTATTGCATCTTTAAAATCTGGTATTAATGTTTCTGTTGCAACTCCAAATGGTATTGAACTAGATGATTCAATCATAGAAACTGCAAAACAAGTTTCTTTAGAAACTGGTGCTGTTTTAGAAACTACTCATGATCCAAAATTAGCAGCTAAAGATGCGGATATCTTAGTTACTGATACTTTTGTTTCTATGGGTCAAGAAGCTGAAACTGAAGCAAAATTAAAACAATTTGCTGGTTTCCAAATTAATAACGAATTGACTACTATTGCTTCTAAAGATTGGAAATTCATGCATTGTTTACCTCGTCATAAAGAAGAAGTTTCTGATGAAGTTTTCTATTCTGATAGATCTTTAGTCTTCCCAGAAGCTGAAAATAGATTATATGCTGCCATTGCTGCTTTAGAAGTATTTGTTAACAACAAAGGTGATTTCACCAAATAATTTTAGTTTTACTGTTTCTTGTATAATATGTTTCATGCTCTTAAAAATTAACAACTAATGGTTGTTTAGTATATAATAAACCTTGATCCCATTTTAAAATGTTGATATTATTATCAAACTCGCCCTCTCCTTCAAACACGCTAGCTTCTTCAGCTAGTTGATTAGAGTAGAATGGCTTGATCTCTGAAGATGTGGTACCAATAGTTAAATGCGCAAATTTGTTTGTAATGTTCAAATCGATTTCTTGTCCAGATCTTTTATCATAAAATCTATCAATTGATGCAATGATACACATGCATTTATCATTATAAATCAATTTTTGTAAATAGAAATCAGCAACGTAATTCAAGTAACATTGTTTATCATTAGGCCATTTGTTTGACCTTGATAAATTGTTAACTAGTTTCCATGTTTCTTTTTGTTCAGGTGTTCCTTTTTTAGCTTGATTAATATGAGCAATAGTAATATGGAATTCATCCTGAATTCTTTGATTACTTTGTAATAATTGCCAAGTTTTAATATCATTTGGAGTTTTAATATTTATTAATTCTTGTAAATCTTGAAGCAATTTTGAAGGCTCTTCGACTTGAATTGCAAAATAAACTGGTTTTTTCTTAACTCCCTTCTTTTGTATTGGTGTTGATAAATCAATAGAAGAAGTTGATTTCGACTGAGACGTTGTTGAGTCTTTGGGACTTTTTTTTGGTGTATTATTTGTATTATTAAATTTAACAAAAGTTGGTTTAAATGTTAATGCTTTTTGGAAACTTGTTTCAATATCTTCATTTGATGGAATTGTTGGAATTAAAATCGGATATTTGGAATGTAATTCTGATAATATAGTTTTGACATTAATTAATGATGAATTGACTTTAGTTACTTCTAAATCAATTATTAAATCAAATTCAGAATCTGGTTTTTTAGTGGGTGTAACCGGTTGAAATCTTTTAATAAATCCAGACATTATACCTTTAACAAAACCTTCTCCATCTTTATTTGGTTTAATTGATTGATGATTATCACCTCTTGAAATAACTCTATCCATAGTAACAGTAAATAATTCATCTGGATCTTGATCAACAACAAAATTTAAACAAATAAATTGAATATTTGCATTATATGGTAAATATGATTCTTTTAATTGTTTAAAATCATCAAAGATTTGTTCACGTTCTCTAAATTGATGGTTATTTCTATCTAATATAACACATTGTTTAGTTTGTAAAATTTCTAAAGCTTTTTTAATAAATAAAGTTTTCCCTGATTTACCTTTTGGAATCTCATCATTAATAACTAATCCCCAAGAATTTGGATATAATCCTGTTAATGTCAAAGAAGTTGTTGTTTTACCACAACCAATTGTAGCAACTGGAACTAAAACAAATTTTGTGCTTTCATCAATAATATTTAAAGAATCCAATTGATTTGTTAAATCTAACTGTTCCACAACTTCTTGATTCAAAATCTGTGAACCTGTTAATCCATAATTTTGTAAAAACTGGTTTCTTAATTCGATGATACCTTTACCATTCATGAAATTTTCACATAATTGAGGATCAGCATCTAATAATGGAATAACAAAATCCAAATACTTGTTTGTAATGTATCTATGTTTGGTGAATTTGATTGATAATCTGTTTTTGGTGTTAATATATTCTCTTGTAACTTCTCTCCATTGTCTGTACATTAAATAAGGTTCTTCAAATTTAAACTTGAAGAAGAAATCGGAATCATTAGTTGTATGGCATCTAATAACAAAACCTTCAATTTCTTCACCTTTGTATGACCCAGTTTTAGAACAAGTATCAAACAATTCTTTTAAATCTTCAATAGTATCTTTGACAACATAATCAATAGTCTTAAAACCATACTGTTTAGCAAATTCAACAACTTTTTCTATTGAGTATGTCTTAAATTCAGGTGTATTATAGTTTAAACCATGTAAATATAATCCTGCTTTTGAACCTTTATATTCCAAAATATGTTCTTCAAAAGAATCATCACATAATTCAGCAACAGCTGTGACATTACGATTATATAAAATCTTGGCCATATCTTTAGTTGTAAGTCCAAATTGTGATAACTGAGCTTCTAAAGCCTTTTGACCAGCCAACGCATGGTTTTTATTTACATCTTCTCTTTCACCTGTAGAATGTTTTGAACAAACAACAATGGTACCATCTTCAAGACCAGAAATCAAAATTATACAACCATTTTCTTTTGAAGTGACATAATATGGACCTTTAGTATTTTTAACTAATGTATCCCATTTAGTGCTTGCGACTTCATCAACATTGAAAAACTTGTCATAACCTCTAGCAACAATTTTTGGCTCATCTTCTAAAATAAATAGCCCTCTTGCATTACATGGTAAAGTAATACTATTACGACCATAATCCCATTCATTAAATTTCCATGAAATCAAGTTTTTAGGACTATTAATGATTTGATATGTTCTTTTGTAGGCCTTACCTTTTTTTGTCAAGGTTGCACTATGTTCTAATTTCTCAATCAGTTCAGAAACATCAGACATTATAGTGGTAATTGAAATCAAACAACTCTTTCTATGTTTAATAGTTGATCATTAAAAAATTTTGGATATCAACGCTTTGAAGACTTATGGTCTAACTCAGACCTCAAGACTAGAGTTCTGAGACTTTAAAGTCCACTATTGAGACTCAGTAATATTTGCCCTCGGAAATGATATACTACTTAAAAGTCGGAACTCTACAGACAATATAAAGTGCGTCTCACCTGCCTAAAAGAGCTTTCATAAGGTGCTGTGGCTGTTTTAATAGATTGATTCATATAAAACTATGAAAAAGTTCGTCTGTATGATCATTAACAATGTTTTCAATTATTAATACAACTACGACTTCGTGAGAGATGTTCAAGTTTGTGAGCAGAGCTTCTCTAAGAAATTTGCGTATTTCTTCAGCAGCTTCTTCGAGAGTTGTTGTTACTAGATCTTATGCTAATTCTGCTAGTAAAAGTGGTGCTAAGAAATTTAATTTAATTCAAACTGTTGGTTTATTGTTGACTGGTTCAGCTTTAACTTATGCTGGTTTGAAGTTTGTTAGTGAGGATGAAGCTTCTAATAGTGCTACTGTCCCAACTGCTGATCATCTTGCTAGTATTACCAAACTAGATGAATTAACTGAAATTAAATATGGTTCTCCAGAAGATTTTCAAAAGGCATTCAAGGAAATTGAAGAATTAATTGGTAAGGACAATGTCAGTTATTCTGAATCTGACTTCGATACCCACTCTGACACTTATTATCAAACTCATCATCCATTACCTGGTCAACGTCCAAAAATCATTGTTTACCCAGCCAATACTGATGAAGTTTCTGGTGTTTTGAAAATTGCACACAAGTACAAAGTTCCAATTGTTCCATTTTCCGGTGGTACTTCTTTAGAAGGTCAATTTATTCAATCAAGAAGTGGTATTACTGTTGATTTGAATAGATTGGACAAGATTTTAAAACTTAATGAAAGAGATTTAGATGTTACTGTTCAACCTGCTGTTGGCTGGCAAGATCTAAATGAATATTTGGCTCCATATGGTTTATTATTTGGTCCGGATCCAGGTCCAGGTGCTGAAATTGGTGGTATGGTTGGTACTTCTTGTTCAGGTACTAATGCTTCAAGATATGGTACAATGAAAGAAAATGTTTTAGGTTTGACTGTTGTATTGGCTGATGGTACTATTGTTAAGACTAAGAGAAGACCAAGAAAATCTGCAGCTGGTTATAATTTAACTGGTTTATTCATTGGTAGTGAAGGTACTTTAGGTATTGTTACTGAAGTCACTTTGAAATTAAATGTTAAACCAGAAGCGGAAAGTATTGCTGTTATTAATTTTGATAACATTAAGGATGCTAGTGATTCTGTTGCTGAGATTGTTTCAAAGGGTATTCAAGTTAATGCTGTTGAATTATTGGATACAAATATGATTCAAGCTGTTAATTTTGTTAAATCAACTTCAAAAACTTGGTTAGAAAAACCAACATTATTTATTAAATTAGGTGGATCAAAACCAATCATTAAACAATTAATCAACACTGTTAAAGATATTTCTCAAAGAAATCATAGTATCAAATTTCAATATTCTGAAAGTGAAGCTGAAAATTTGGAATTATGGTCGGCTAGAAGAATGGGATTATGGTCCACTATTGATTGGGGTAAAAGAACGATTGATCCAGAAATCAAAGTTTATATTACTGATGCTGCAGTTCCAATTTCAAACTTACCAAAAGTTATTGAAGAAACCCAAAAAGATATTACAGATTCAGGTTTCAAATCTACTATTTTAGGTCATGTTGGTGATGGTAATTTCCATTTTTTGATTCTATATAGAGATGAACAAACACATGAAGTTCAACAAGTTGTTAATAGATTAGTTCAAAGAGCCATTGACCATGATGGTACTTGTACTGGTGAACATGGTGTTGGTGTCGGTAAAAGACAATATTTATTAAATGAATTAGGTTTAGATGCAGTTAATTTGATGAGAAGAATTAAAATTGCTTTGGATCCACATAGACTGTTGAATCCAGATAAGATCTTTAAGATTGATCCAACTGATGCTTCTGATCATTAAGAGGGTAAAATAGATGTTTTCATTTTATAATAAAAGTTATACATTAATTTTTCTGTAAGATATGCTGTCAAATATGCACCTTGAGGTTTGAAAGGTGAACATTTATTTTTTAACTATTTAACTTTGATCCAGTATTTGTGCTTTCATAGTTTCAAAATCTTTTGTATCTTCTTCTTTTAATCTTGTTTCATCTAAACCTCTTACAACTTTTGGGTTTCCCAAAGGATCTGTTATTATTAAAGTTTGATTACTAGTATCATATGAATATCCATAATCAATGAATACAAAATCACCTTTTGCATCCAAAAATGAGTTTTCAAAAGTGATATCAAGATGATATATCCCATTACTGTGTAATAATTCTAATTGTTTAAAACCTTTTTCAATGTCTTGAACTGAAGTTGGTTTTGTTTGAAAATACTCTAATGAAATAACATGACCAATGAAAATTAAATCTTTATCATTTTTGGAAATTTTGATAATTTTATTACTATGTGATGAATATATTTGTGGTTTATTGATTATTTTTCCATTCTGGTTTATCTTATCAATATGCTTATAAACTGAAACTTCAGTTTGATATGCGTTATCAATCAATTCAATCATTGATTGTATGTCATTTTGTTTGAGATCATTTTGTGATAATATTTTTGTGAAATTAAATATTTTTAATATTATCCATTCTTCATTTTGAATTTTTTTTATCTTTCCTTCATATTCATTTTCAGAATTTTTAAACATCTCAATATAGTCATTCGGTCTAATCAATAAAACTTGACTATTTGAAGTTTGATTTGTAAGAAGCTTGAAATCCATAGTAGATAATTCAATAATATCAATTCCTTTCCTTAATTTTTCAAATTGACATCTTGTAAATTTTGTAATTTCCAAACCATATCCATAATATGATGTTAAAGTTTCCATAGTATTTTTAAACAGCTCTGAAATTGATTCACTTGCAACATGTTGTAAATCATTGGTACTAAGCATATTTTAACTCGTTTGTAATTATATGTTTCACTATATTATACAAGACCTTTATATGAAATCTTTTAAAGCTAAGTTTCAACTTGATCGAAAAGTAAACGTGAGTTTGATGTTTATGTATGATGATGCAGTTATACGCATGTGATGGAACATTGACATCCGTTCACATTTAGGGTTTACTATTTATGGAAAGTAAAATTATGTAGAATTACAAAAAGATAAATATATTAATTAAAAAAATTTTGTATTTTCATTTTGAGAACCACAGTTGATGTTTTCTCTAAAAAAAGAACATTTTTATAAACTTTGTGTTTCTGTATATAATACATTTTAAACTTTTTCAAAGTCATAATTTTCCCATGCCCACAGCAATATTATAAAAAACTAAAGTTAAACCAAATTATGCAAATATTCAATCAAAATAACAATATAAAAGTAAAAAAGTTGAAATAAAAAAAAAAAATAAAGAATTAAAAAATGATTGATATAAAAAATGTGTAATATAATTGAAATGTAACAATAAAAAATAGCAAACATTAAATAAAGACAGTTGATGTCATTAAAAGGCGTAATAAAATAATATCATATAGCAAAAAAATTGCTGTAACATGTGTGTTTGTGTATAAGTTCAGTAAATAAATCATAAATCTCTGAACAAACCAAAAATTTTATCTTTACCAACATAATCATTGTCAACAATGTTAACTAAAGCATAATCATTGATGATTGAATTGATGGCTTTTTTTGATTCATCACCATTTGGGAAAATAGAACTCCATTCTTCAGCAATTCTATAAACTTCATCTTTCCAAGCCAAGAATGAAACTTTTTCAACAATAGTTGGTTGTAAAACTTCTTGACCTCTAAAAATACCCCAAGTGACTGCATTTGCAGAATCATCTTTTGAATTTGAACTTAAATCATCTTTATAATCAATAGCAAAATAAGTCAAGACATTATAATTATCTTTTTCATTTGAATATAAATTAAATGGAGCATTAACTTTATTAATTCTTGCAATTAAGATTGGTAATTTTGATTTTGGAATTAAAAATTCTAAATATTGTTTTTGATAAACAAATCCATTTTTTGGACCCCAACCAAAAACAGGATCACTTGAACTAACACCATTAACTTTTGGTTGAGAATTAATAGTAAAGATACCTTGTTTATTTAAACTAATTAATTCATTTTTAATTGAATCAATTTCAGAAGTAACAGGAGTATCAGACCATGGTAAAGAATTAACACCATTATTTAAATATTTAATCACTAAATCACCAATTTCTTGAATATTTTTAGGTTGACCCCATAATTCAATACATCTTTTTGAAGATTGACGTAATAAACCAGAAGTAAATAATTCAACATCACCAAAAGCAGCTGAATTTGCATCACCCCATCTACCATTTGGAAATTCATCCCATTCTTGAGTTCTTGTAACATAACTAAATTTTCTATTTTTCCAAAAAATTGGTCTAACAGTTTCATTTGTTCTATTTGGATTTAAAGATTTTCTCCAAGGTAATTGATCAACAATTGATTGATCTAATAAATTTAATTTTTCTAAAATCATAACTGAAGATTTTTCTAAATTCATTGTATAAAAATGTAAATGATTAATATATCCAGAATTTAATAATTTTGAACACATTTCACTTAATAATTCAGTACCAATTTGTCTAACTAATTGATCATCATCTTTATATTCACTTAAACGATCATCAAAATCTTTTGGAATGTTAATTTCACACCAAGTTGCACGTCTTTTAAAAGCTGCATAAGTACTAATTGGCATAATACCAGGAATGATTGGAACAGTAATACCTTTAGCTCTAACTTTTGCACACCAATCAATAAATCCATCAGCATCATAAAACATTTGAGTTACAATGAAATTTGCACCTGCATCAATTTTTTCTTTTAAATAATCGATAAGTAAATCAATATTTGATTCTTCAGGATGTCCTTCTGGGTATGCGGCAACACCAATATCAAAATGTTCCCCATATTTTTCTCTAATATATTTAACCAAATCTTTAGCATGATGGAATCCACCTTCAACAGCAGTCCATTTACCACCTTCAATTGGAGGATCACCTCTTAATGCCAAAATATTTTGACATCCAGAATCATAAGCTTTTTTCAAAGCATCATCAACTAAAGAAACAGGCATATTTGTACAAGTTAAATGCATACAAGTTTCTAAACCAAGAACAGATTGAGAAGTTTGAACAATATCAGTGGTTAAGTTTGATAATCTTCCACCAGCATTCCAAGTGACATCAATGAATTGTGGGTTTAATTTATACATTCTATCCATTCTGTCGTATAAATTTTGGACACCTTGACTTGTCTTTGGAACAAAAAATTCAAAAGAAAAAGTTGGTTTATCATTTTCAGCATGAGCTTTTTCCAATTTTTGACTGATTCTCATCTTTAATTAATCTAGTTTTTGAATCTATCTCCCTTTTATTATTAAAATTATTTAAAGACCCTAAAGTCGTTTATAAATTTTTTTTCATAAATCGGCGATGATTCACATGAAAATTTTTTGATATTTGCAAAAAAATGGAAATTGTGTTGAAAATTGAGACATGTGAATAACGGAAAATGTGTGGAAAATTTATGTGGTGATTAATATATGTTTATGATAAATTATTAAGATTTACATCGCGTTTAAAAACGTTTTTTTCAACCTTTTTAAAACAACTTATTGATTCATTTCCCACTTCTTTGAACGGCCATCGGTGACATGTGATGAGATGTGCGCGAACCAATTTTATGCTGCCCGTATCATATGGTGCTAGTTGGTTAGAATGAGCGCCATTTTTAAACACAACTAGCAGCGCAGTGGCGCAGTGGAAGCGCGCAGGGCTCATAACCCTGATGTCCCAGGATCGAAACCTGGCTGCGCTAGTTTTATTTTTTTTTGATAACTAGTTCTCTAATAATACTGATTATTTAATCAATACAGACATAATTTAAAACATTAAAACACATATATTTTAATCTATTTATAAGGCATCTTCTAGTTCTTTCCAAGCATTAAATTTAGTAAAATTTTTTGCATTTTCATCAGAAGCTAAATCATAATAAAATGTTTTTGTAGATTCAGGTAAATTTATCCATTCTTTACCATATTTAATAAACAATTGATTTGGTAAAAATTTTGAATTTGATTTTTTTTCTTCGATAATTTTAAATTTAATATACATATTTAAACCAGTAATTTCTTTTGGATCTGTAAAACCATAAGAATATTTTTCAGCTTTTTCTTCATAATGTTTTTTTTCAAAATTTGATAAATTTCTCCATTTTATTGAACCTTCTTGAATAAAAGATTGATCAAATCTTCCATTATCAAATTGTTCTTTTATATAATAAGTATAACCATTATATTTTTTTGAACCAAATTCTTCAGAATGATATTTTGCTTTTTCTTTATATAAATTTTTTTCATCTTGTGATAAATTTTGCCATTCTTGAGAAATTTTTTTTGTTGGAATAATTTCATCAGTACGATTTTCAAAAAATTCTTTTATAAAAACATTATAAGCTGATAATTTTTTAATTGGTGGAGCAATTGTTTTTTCTTTTCTTTTAATTTTAATTGAATTTTTAATTTTTTTTGCTTCTAATAAATATGGACCTTTTTCAAATTCTGATAATTCATTCCAAGCAATTGAAGCTTCAGTTAATGGAGTTTTAAAATTTTTAATATCAAAATTTTTTTTACTAAAATAATCTCTAACAAATCTACCAAATCCACTATTTGGTTCTTTAATACTTTCATATCTAAAAATTTCAGCTTTTTTATTATAATTAAATTTTTCTTCTTTTGATAAATTTGACCAAGCTTTAGAAACTTGAGAAGGAGCACTTGAATAAATTCTTGGATTAAATTTATTATTTTGAAAATATTCTTTTTGAAAAATATGAAATCCATTTTTACCTTTAATTTTTAAAGGTTTTAAAAATTTTTTTGAATTAATTTCTTCATTTAATTGTTTAGCTTTTTCTTTATAATAAAATTTTTCATCAATTGATAAATTTTTCCAACTTTCAGAACTTTGTTTAACATTATAATTTTCATCAATTTGTTTTTTTTGAAAGAATTCTTTTGTAAATAAATTATAACCAGTAATATGAGAACCAGTTTTTGATTTATTTTGGGTGGGTGTTGCAACTGCTAATTTTCTAGCATAACAGCGAATAGTATTTTGAGTGTTTCTAGATAACATTATGAATAACAATAGTTGTTGATGTTGTTTTGTATTGTCATAGTTTGTTTTGTTTTTCATTTTTTTAATAAGAAATATTTCATTAGGGTTATTAGGGTTATTAGATAAATAGAACAGTGAAGAGAGGAACAGTGAAGAGAAGAACTGTTAAGAGAAGAACAGTTCAGAGAAGAGTTAAGAGTGTGTTATCTATTATAATCAGATTGATTGTGGTTGTAGTCTTTTTTTGTTCATTAGTACATAAGTATAATTCATACACTAAACTTCACATTAATCACTTAAAACACGATCAAATCCATAATCACTGACAACATTTTACTACACTCATTTCCTAAAACAGTCAACAAGTTAATTCTTCAAATCACCAGGAAACAAGCGTGAATCTTTAGCCAATTTTCAATTTATCTGCGACTCGATGCAACCTCGTTTCTCTTTATACCTTTGATTATATTGACACGGTAAAATTCTAGTAAAAAGTCATAAAAAACTTGTAATTTTTTGTAATTTCATACTTTATTAAAGAACCATTTCATCATCAATTTTACAACCCTTTTCCAACTTATTTCATCGTGTTTTTAACTAATTTTTCATTTTTTGAAAGAAATCTGCAATGAAAAGTAAACAATTAAATTTTTATCGTGTACGCGCAACTTTAAAGGGATTGAAAAATTTCTATTTAAACTTGTTTAAATCTCATTAAACTTATTTAAATTAATATCATCAATCAAATCATGTATTCTCCATCACCAAGAAGACCTGCTTTATCATCTAAAGATTCAAATATAAGGTTATCACCTACAAAACAATTAAAACCAAAATCTACTCGTTCTTCATCAACTTCTCCACGTAAACAAAATCCATCATCAATTAAAGATTTATTAAAAAATGCTAAAGGACCAGAATTTGTAATATTTAATGATTTAAAAGATTATTCAACTGAATTAAAATTTGCAAATGTTAATTTAAATGATGAAAATGAATATTTATTAGATAAAGAAAATAAAGATCCAAATTTAATTCGTTCAAATAAACGTTTTAAAAGAAATGTTTTAAGTGATTTAGATATTCATCAATTTAAAGGTTTTATTCAATATTCCCCAACAAATGATAAAAATTTATATCAATTAGATTCAAAATGGATTAAAAATGAAAAAATTATTATTCCAAATTATATAACACCTCCAAGAAAAAATCGTATTAAATATATTAGTTTTACACAAGAAAAAAATATTAATCCTTTAAAAAGATCACATTCTGAAAGTGAAATGAATAAAAATCAAGTTGTTAAAAAATTATCTTTTGATATTCATAAAGATTAAATTTTGCATATATATAGATACCCTAATTATTAATGAGCTTTAATGACTACATTTTTTGTAATTTTCATATAATCATCACTAAAACATAATAAATAAAATTGATATAAAAAAATAAGAAATAGCTTTAAATAAGAATATAAATAAGAAAGAATATAAATCATTTTTGAATGATATAACTTAAATCATATGCATTAGTAGCACCAGTTGTTGAAACTTGAGGTGTATGTTGACTTAAAGGACTTGTTGTACCAACATTTTCATTTTTATTAACACCAACATTAATAGCAGGTAATGTAATACCATTTGAACCAGCACCAGCAACTAATCCATTTTGTTGTTGAATAATATTATTTTTAACTCTTGAATATGGATCATCTTTTAAAGTTGAATTCCAATCAAATAATAAATCAAAATTTGAAGTAATATCATTTAAATCTTCAATTGAAGTATCAGAATCTGCACTTGCACCATTTTGAGTATTTGCATTATTAATAGCATTTGAACCTAAAGAATATTTTCTATTTGAATCTCCATTAAAAGAAGAACCAAAAGTTATATTTGAATTAGTTGAACTAATTGAAGAATGTTGTAATTCTTGTTGTTGTTGTTGTTGTAATTGTAATTGTTGTTGAGTAATTTCAGATGTAATTGATGAAGTTGAATTATTTGAATTTTGAGTTTGTTGTTGAATAATTGGAGTTGAATTTGAACGTAATGAATTTAAATTTGAATCTCCAAATAATGAATTTAATTGTGAAGAATCACGAATTGAACTTTGTGGTGCAGAATTTTGTAAAGATTTAATTGATTCAAATGTATTATTATCATTAATTTCTGGTAATTGAAATTCATTTTTAATAAAAATAACTAAATCTTTAAACATAACATAATTTTCTGGATATCTATTTTTAATGATTTTTAAAGTTTTAATAATAATTCTATTTGAATCATTAAATAAAGCACCATTTTTATTAAAATCTTTTGAAATTTTTGTTAAATTTAACATTGAAATTAAAATAATTTTTAAAAAATTAATTGGAATTAAATGAAATTCAAAATTATTTAAATTATTTAATTCTTTTTTTGAATCTAATAAAATAATATAAGCTAAAAATTCTCTTGATAAATTTGATAAAATATAATCAGATTGATTAATTGATGATGATGAATAAGCACTTTTTAAATGAATTAATAATCTAAAATAAAGATAAAATAAATTTAATTGAATTTTATGAACTTCTTCTTGATTTGTCATCATTTTTGATTTTTTTAATCTTTTTTTAACATGATTATTATTATCATCATTATTTGGAATTGAACCAATTGGAATTTTATGAAATAAATTTTGTAATTTTAATTTTTTTCTCCAATTAATTAATGAATGATCAATTATACTTAAATATTGAGGTTCTTCATTAATTGCAATAATATTAATATCTTCTAAAGATTGTAATAAATCAATTAATAAAATACAATTTTTTAAATTTTGATTTGCATTTAAAATTGAAGTTAATTTTGGAACTTCAAATTTTGCAAAAAAACCAATTTGTGGTAAACCAAATGTAATTGAAGAAATTGTTGTTAAAATATAAAAACTCCAATATAATTTTAATCTAACTGTATATAATTTAAATTTTTCATCTTTTAATTGTTGAAATTCTTTTAAATTTTGTTTTAAATTATTATAATTTAAATGTAAACCAAGATTTAAAACAGCAGAATGTGCTAAATTTGTTAAATTAATAACAGTATTTTTATAACAATTTTTATTATGAAATAAATATAAATATAATAAAATTGTTTGAAATTTTGGAATTGACATATTAATATGAAGATTTAAACTTGACATTAATTTATGAATTTCATGTAAATTAAAAATTGAACAATTTAATTGAACAATTAAAATTAAATTTGTAATAAATATTAAATTTTCATCTTGTGAATTATTTTGAATTTCCATTGATTGATTTAATAAATTAACTAAATTTTCAGTTTTATTATCAATTGAATTAAAAATATTTTTATATAAATTAAAAAAATTATCTTCATCTAATATTGGAATTAAATTTAAATTTTCAAAATGATTTGAAATTAATAAATCTAAATTTGATTTTGTTGGAAATTTAACTAAAAATTTTTGTAATAAAAAATCATAAATATTTGTAAAATCAATCATTGGAAATTTTAATTCTTCAATTGGATTTAATTTAAAATTTGATAAAATATAATCATTAAATAAAACATTTAATGAATTTAAACCAACATAATTATCATTTTCAACAAAATTATCAAAACGAAAAAAATTTTGTGATAAACCTTCTCTTGAGAATTCTGAATCTAATGGATCTTCTGTTGGTTGATTTGGAGTATTTGGAGATAAAGCAGAAGCACTAATAGATGGTGATTTTTCTGCAGTAACACCAGTATTATTATCTATAGTTGAACCGCCAGCGGTTAATTGTTTTTTTAATAAATCCAATTCAGTAATTAATTTAGCATTTTCATTTTGTAAAGAGATTAAATTTTTTTCTAAATTTTCAGTATAACCTCTTGGGAAAGCTCTTCTTGTTAATTTATCTGAAGTTTGACAATTATATCCAATAGCTAAACAATTTGAACAACTTGGAATTTTACCATCACATTTAATTTTTTTAATCCTACAACGATCACAAGCTTGAGAAGTTCTTGTTAAACCACCATTACCAGCTGTTTTAATTAATTTTGTATTGTTTTTAGTAACCATGATATATAATTTAATAAGTTACCCCAGATTAACGGATTTATGGGAATCTTGTTTGGTATTTATAACAAAAGATGAATATGACAGTTTAAAAGGAAATTTTTCTTTATTGTTTGGGAAATATTGTTGTAAAATGGTTTAAAAATTGTATAAAAAGTTGAATAACTTTTAATATTTAAAAATAAATATTTAACTGAATATATAAATTTTTAAACCAATTTATTTCTCTTTTTTTTGTATAATTTTTATCTTTGCTATTTGTTAACTATTCAGTCTGTCCAGTTAAACTCATCGAGGTTGACATGACTCCACAAAATGGTATGAGCACATAAATGCATGACAAAGCATATTAATACACTAAGATGCATCAAAGTGTCAATTACAGTGCAATTTTTCCTTTCAGCCGGCTTAAATTGACGGTGGACCAGGACTCCTTTTACTAGACATTTTAATGCTTCTTGGAGGGACACTGGAAATTACAATAGAATGGGGTTAGGAGAGGGACAAATCAGAGCAATGGAATTGTAATCTTACATAAAGCAGTTAATATTGTATGTGTGTTAGTAGTTATAATATACAAAAAAGGACTCCTAAATTTGTCCATAAGATACACCAGAGTCACTTAGTAGAACAGGAAAAGTCTGGACAAGTCTGGATCCAGCAATTGTCTAAGATCAGTGTCCAATTAACTTCGGTCCTGGGGTAAAAAAATAAGACAAGGACAAAATTGTGAGTACTTTGTGTCAATAAGATACAAATGGTATAAAGTAAATAGTAAATAGGTATAGACGGATATATACAACCGTGTGTTTTGTCTGTACCACTAGCAAATGGTTTATAGGAGTGCTTACTGTTGGTATTTATGGTTTATAGTAATATTTATGGTTTATGTTTATGGTCCACTCTTAATCTCCTAAAATTTTAAAATTTCATCTAAATGTGGGAATGATGTAAACTGTTTACAGTTTAAGTCAAAGTTTAACTTGAAGTAAATCTGGATCAAAAGAAACAAAATCTGGTCATAACACAAGATTGACAATGCAAATAACCCTGTATATTATCATATATGTTCTTGGTTTTATAGTACATTTCATGCAAGTGATCATGATGATTAAAAAATCCGAATATTTTAAGGATTGGTTCAGGTAATAGAAGTAATAGAAGTAGAAGTAGAAGTAGAAGTAGAAGTAGAAATAATAGAGTTGTGATTATTCTTAGATCAGTACAATGTTATTATTGTATTTAAGCTAATCAATGTAGTCTAAATTGTTAAACAAGATTCATGCATGACTGATGGGTAAATGGATTGTGGATCATTTAACTGATGGACTGTGGATATTTAATTATATTTTTATGGAAAAGGGACAGCTAATATTATTATAAAAATTAATTTATATAACATAATAAAAATAATGTACGATGTGCATTTTCATTTCCTAATTAGGAAATCAAGGGTATTACAAATTAATTTTCAAGTTGAACAAAACAACTTTTTTAAATGTATTAATTTAGCTTTTTAATTTAATATTAATATTATAAATTCTGGATTTATCAAAATTTTTATAACTGGATGATCTCTTATCATCGATACAACGATATATTAACCATCTAAGATATCATAATCTTATGAATAAAGTCTTTAAGAGTTGTCTAGTATATTTTATAGTATTTTCTATATATAAATATTATCGATTAAAAAAAGAATCTTGATGAGAGAAAAAGACACTAAACATGAATAAGAAATTAAAAAACATCACCAATAAACACAATAACAGAATAACACAATTATCTCATAAAAGTACAACTTTGTTCAGTTCAATTTAATTAGTCATTACATAATCAATTGTTACATAATCAGTAGTATTCACCCATAAATAAATGTCATGAAAATCAAAACAAAAAAAATTAAACGCCAAAATGAATAAACAAACTAAATTATTATTATCATTAATGTCAAAACCTTTCCAGGATATAAAGTTTTGTTCAACTTCTGTCCCTGGGGACATGAGGGTATAGTTCAAAAGAGTTGACTTCTTTAATGGATCAATATTAACATTCTTTTAGGCTGAAATTGCTTCAAAAATTAAAGCAATGGGTGGTTCTCATTCAAGTAATCTGACTTCTGATGTTACAGTATTAATAGTGGCTGATAGAAATACTGATAAATATAAATTTTGTGTTAAAAATAGATATGATGTTATTTTTATAAAACCACAAACTATTTTTCAAATGCATTCATATTGGATAAATAATGAAGATTCAAAAAATCCAAATATTTTTAATTTAAAAAATTATTCATTACCTATTTTTGAAGGTATAAATATTTGTTTATCAAGAATAAATTCTGATGAATTAATTGATTCTAATGATAAACAAAAATTAATTGAATTAATAATGGAAAATGGTGGATCTGTTTCTGATTCTTTAACAAATTCAAGTTCATGTTTAATTACAAATGAAAAAAATGGGAAAAGATATATAATGTCTAAAAAATGGAATATTCCAATCATTCATCCTTCTTGGATTTTGGATTCTATTAAAAGAAATGCTGCATTACAATTTGATTATTATAATATTGAAAAATTTTTATATATTAATCAAATTGGGAAAAATAGTTGTATTGTTTGGAATGAATTAAAAAATTTTAAAAAAAGAAAATTTAATGAAATTCTTGAAATTAATGATGATAGTATTAAAGATGAAAATATTAAAAAAAATCCCAAAATTTGGAATTCTGTTATGAATTTAAATAATTTAAATAAAAATTTAAAATCAAATCAAAATATTCATGATTCTTGGGATGATAATAATTCTGAAGAATTAATACCTAATACAACAAAATTAAATTTACCTTTATTATCAAGATCAAAATCTTTATTACAACAAACTGATATTAAATCAAATTTATTTGAAAATTTAAAATTTTGTATTAAATATTTTAATGATTCTCAAACATCTACATTGCATAAAGTTATTAAATCTCATAGTGGTGATATTGTTGAAGATATTTTAAATGCTTCTTATATTATTATTCCATCTTCATTTGATAAAAATAAAATTCCAAATGAATTTTATCAATCTAATATTAAAATAATGACTGAATGGTTTATTGAAAGATCTTTACATTATAAAGAAATTATGAATGATCAATGGGGGAAACCTTTTTATCATACTGAATTACAAAAAAATTTAAATTTTCCAAAATTAAATATAACAACAACTGGATTTTCAGGAATTGAACTTTTACATATTTCAAAATTAATTGAATTATTAGGATTTATATTAAATGATACTTTAAATCAAGAAAGAGATATTTTAATTATAAATATTGAAATTTTAAATATTCCAAAAGAAAATCAATTATTTAAAAAATTTCCATCATTATTTAAAAATATTCAAAATAATTTAAAATTAAAACCAAATATAACAAATATAAATTCAACAAAAAAAAAAATTCAATTTTGCAAACAAAAAAATATTCCAATTGTTTCTTTAACTTATTTATTTGCATTTTTTCAAATGAATGAAATTTGTAATATTAATCAAAGAGATTGGTGTATTTATTGTCCAAAATTATCAAACATTAAAAAATCAATAAAAAGATTAATTGAAATTGATGAAACAAAAAATGAAGTAGAAAAACCAACTTTACAACAAGAAGAAACTCAATTACCAAAATTACCATCTCCTATTAGAAATAAAAGAAAAAATGAATTTGGAAGACTTGTTGGTAGAGCTTCAACTTCACAATTTGATAGTTATGAAAATTTACATGATGATAATAATAATATTAATAATGATGATGAAGAATCTCCAAATTCTACTCAAATTACTTATGGAAATAATGAATTAAATTCAAAATTATTAAAATTAATGAATAAAGAGAATGAAAATGAAAATGAAAATGATGAAAAAACTAATGAAAAATCCAAAAAAAAACGTAATACTCCTGAACATCATAGAACAAGAACTAGAGCTGGATATAAGGAGATGCTTAATATTTTAGATTTATAAATGAAATAAATTTTACTACAATGAATATTTGTAAACAAAAATTTATAAACTTTTTTTTTAATACAATACTTTAATCATTTTTTTATGAAATAATTACACCTATGATTCTTCTAATTCTTCAATTGCTTCATAATTCACTGGATCATGTTCATGTCTAACTGTATTTCTTTCATTCAATTCAGCCAAAGTTGGCTCTCTAATACGTATGTTCAATACATCATAATCAACTTGTTCAACAAGTTGTTTTAATGATTCATTTAATCTATGTCTCTTTAATTCAGCTTTAGATTGAATAGGATTATAATAAACAATCTTATTTTCATTATCAAATCTTAATGCAACTTCTTTAACACCTTCTTCATTGATAGTAGTAGCTTTCATATCATAATCATTCTTCTTTGTATATTTAAATCTTGGTTCATTTTCAGAATCTTCAGTTGGAACATTTTCATTTAAATCTTCTAATTTTCTCTTCATTATTGATCCTGAATCTTTATCAGTTGTGTAAAAAGACATCCAATCAGCTTCTTCTAATTCAATAGGTCTAAATATAGAAGTGTTATATTCTAATTTAGTCATACCATGATTACTTGTAGAAGCTGAACCCAAAAATCTAATTGTACTAAAAGATTGATCTAATCTTGAAGTATCTGGTAATAAAGACCAAACTTTAACAGCAGTAACATTTTTCTTTGAAGGATGTTTTAATTTGGTTAAATCATTCAAAGTTTCAGTTGATTTTGTAAATGAAGCTTCAAGTTCTTTGACTTGTTCACGTGGAGTTTTAATTGTTTGTTTTTTAATTTTAATTTTTCTATCTATAGTTGGAGTTTGTCTTCTTGAAGCAATATATTCTGTTCTTCTCAAGAAAGACACATTTGGTTGATTTTTAACAATTCTATCAATACCTGGATCTCTTAATAATGCACGATCATTTGGATGTAATTGAATATTATCACCACTTTCAGACAATCCATATAATTTTTTATCCTCATTTTGTGGATAAAAAATCCCGGGCACATCAATTATATCAATAGCAACACCAAGGTCATTATCAACTTCAACTAAATTATTAACATTTTCTTTTCTATATAAAGATGATAATAAACTTGATGAACCAATTTTTTCAGTTGAAGGAACATGATAATTCAACAACTTTGGTGGCATCAAAGGTGCAGGTGGGTCATTTTGACACCTTATTCTGCAAATATAATCTTGAGATTTAGACATTTTCAATGAATCTTTAATGAATTATGATAATATTTTGGTGATTAATTCTTTATGGTTCAGGTTTTTGTTGTTGTTGATTTTCAGAAAAATAGCGTTAACCGGAGGTAGTGCATGTACCAAAACATGCATACAATTGCATATCTAAATATGTTTTAATTTGTAATATTTTTGTGAAGCCAAATTATAAGTGAAAATTGATTAATGATTAGTCAAACTGAAGGTTATATTTATAGAAATATTTATGAAAATATTTATGCAATGGTTATATTTTCATGGCTAGAAATAACAACTTTATGAAAGATTTACTCTAGTCAGTTAATGATAAAGATACCAAAACACCAAAAATACAACTGTACAGGACTTATAAACAGAACACAAGCTAACACATTTTGAAATTTTTTACAACCACATCTTTTAGAATAATTCATCATCATTGATTCATCTTTAATAATCATTATGCAATGATTACATAATCAATAGTGCCCGACCCGATGAGCTTCTTATAAACAAAAAATTTTTTTCTTTTCAATTAATCAGATAAATTATTAAAAAGCACAAGACTTATTATACAACAAATTAACAAGAGACTATTCAAATATGTTCACTTGTAACACTTGTAACCTACAGTTTGCCACAGCTGAAGACCAAAGGGCTCATATGAAGACCGAATGGCACAGATATAACTTGAAGAGAAGAGTTGCAAATTTGCCTCCAATTGATGAAGCTTTATTTAATGAAAAAGTTAAAAAAGTAGAAGAAGTAGAAGAAGAAGCTGAACAAAAAAAGAAAGGTAAAAAGAAACAATCATCTAAAGCTGAACAAAGAAGAAAAGAAAAAGAAGTTTTATTGGAAAAAAAGAAGAAATTGTTGGAAATTGCTAGACAAAATATGTTAAAATCAATGGCTCAAGATGGTGTTGTTCCGACTAGTACTGAAGAAGCTGTTATTCCAGAAACTCAAGATTCTACAGAAGAAATTACTGAAAAAGTACAGAATGTTTCTATTAACGAAGATTCTGAAGAATCAAAAGAATTAACCCAAGAAGAAGAAGAAGAAGCTTTATTACAAGAAAAATTGAAAAACAAAGTTGAAATCCCATTAAACGTTTGTATGTTTAGTAATAAGGAATTTGAAGATTTGGACAGTTGTCTTGAACATATGTTTAAAAAACATGGTTTTTATATTCCAGAAAGAAAATATTTGGTTGATGTTGAAGGTTTAGTGAGATATTTCTCTGAAAAGATGAGTATTGGTAATGTTTGTTTTTGTTGTAATTACCAAGGGAGATCTTTAGAAGCTGTTAGAGCTCATATGATTGCAAAAAATCATTGTAGGATCCCATATGAAACTGAAGAAGAAAGATTGGAAATTTCAGAATTTTATGATTTTAGTTCTACATATCAAGCTTTGGAAGGTGATGAAGAAGATTGGGAAGATGTTGAAGAAGATGTTGATGTTGAAGAAACTGAATCTAATGAATCTGATGGTAACGAATCTGTTGCTCCCCCATTACCACAACATGTTTCTTATGATGATGGTGTTGAATTACACTTACCAACTGGATTGAAGGTTGGTCATCGTGCTTTAGCCAGATATTTCCGTCAAAATTTGAGACCAGAAACCGTGTTGACTGAAGGTCAAGGTACTGTTATTGCGGCTGAAGCTAGACATTTGGCTAGTATTCAAGACAGAGCTGCTCTGGTTGAAAAGAAGAGAGTATGGAAGAATGAATTGCATCACAAGGACAGAGATGATAGAAGAGCTGCTAAATTCATCAATAACCAACCTCATTATAGAGACCAATTGTTACAATAGATGCATATATTTCACTCATATCCATATAATTATTTTTTCTTTCATGCTAAACTTCTGGGTCTGATTTTACTGTATATTAACGTTTTGTTATGTTTTTTTTTTTTAAATATTATTTAACTATCATATAAAGGGAAAGGGAATTTGAATCGAATAATACAAATCAATTCAATTTTTAGGAAATAATTTTTTTTGTAGTTGGTGAAGTTGTTTTAAACACGATTTCATGTAATTTTAATTTTTTAAAAAAAAAGTCAAAACATAAACAAAATTGACACCAAAACTGTTAAAAAACCTTGCAAGTTTAAGAACTTAGGAATCTCAATTATAACACATTTGAAAGATGAATTGGGTTAGTTTCTTCATACTTCTGATTTTGCACATTGTTGGGTTATCATTATTTTGTTCTGGTTTCTTCCCATCAAAGAATGTATTGCAAGGGTATGGTGAATTCACTAATGGTGATTTTCAACCACAATTTAATAAGATTGTTGTGATGGTCATTGATGCTCTACGAAGTGATTTTATGTTTTCCGAAGATTCCTCAATGAAGTTTGTTCATGAATTGTTAAGATCTGGTCAAGGTATTGGTTTTACTGCATACTCAAATCCTCCAACTGTGACACTACCGAGATTGAAAGGAATAACTACTGGTTCAGCTCCTAATTTCTTAGATGCTGTTTTGAATGTTGTTGAAGGTGATTCTTCTTCAACATTAAGCTCTCAAGATAGTTGGGTTAAACAACTTAAAATTGCTAATAAAAACATTCATATGTATGGTGATGATACTTGGCTTAAATTATTTCCTGGTATATTTGATGTTGTTGAAGGTACAAGTAGTTTTTTTGTTACAGATTTTACAGAAGTTGATAACAATGTTACACGTCATATTGATAGTGAATTAAAAGATGATTCTTGGGATTGTTTGATTCTTCATTATTTAGGCCTTGATCATATTGGTCATAAAGGTGGTCCAGAATCCGTTTTTATGCCAAAAAAACAACAGGAGATGGATTCTATTATTCAAAAAATTTTTAATAGTCTTGATGATGATACTTTGTTTATCGTATTAGGTGATCATGGTATGAATGAAATTGGTAATCATGGTGGTTCTTCACCAGGTGAAACTTCAGCTGCATTAGCATTTTTATCTAAAAAATTGAAAAATTTGAATTTACAAAATGAATCTCCATTGCCAGTTAATCAAGATTATACTTTTTACAGAAAAATTCAACAAATTGATTTAGTTCCAACCATTGCAAGTTTATTACATTTACCAATTCCTTGTAATAATTTGGGTGTTTTTATTAGAGATTTCTTACCATTATGGGAAAATCCAATTGATAGAAGAACAGTCATTGCTGAAAATGTTTATCAATTTAATAAATTGGTAAAAGATGATTTTAAAATTGATGAGTTAAATGAAGATGATATTTATGAATATTTAATAGATACTCAAAGTGATTTAACAAGCAGAGCTACTAATTACAATTATAATCATATTGGTATTGGAATTGCACTTGTTTTCATTGTATCTTTATGTTTATCTATTGAAATTGCCAAAATTTATGGATTAAAATCAGCCTTATATATTGGTTTTAGTATTCTTTATGGGATTACTTCTTTTGGGAGTAGTTTAGTTGAAGAAGAATATCAATTTTGGTGGTGGGTTGCTTCTTTATCTACAATGGGTCTAATATTTTATCAAAAAATTGATGGGTTAATTTTATTAACTGCATTAAGGTTATTAAGAGGTTGGAATAATAGTGGTCAAAAATTCTTAGGTGACACTATATCTGGTTGGTTAAAAACCAATCCTAGTGTCAATTGGATATTGATTATCTTAACATTATCAGCTTACTCATTTCTATTAAATAATGGAGGTATTAGTATTTTTAGTCCTTTATTATCTTTTATGATTTCTTTTGTTTTAGGTATTACTTGTTTATCATTTAAAGTTTTATCAAGTTTGGCTAATGAGGATAAAATTCCAAATTATTTGTTGAAATTTGCAAATTATACCATTAGTTTAATGGATAATATTTCAACACAAGAAGGATTAGTTGGTATTGCTCAAGGATTTTTCTTTTTAATTGGTATTACTATTGGATTAAGATTTTTTTTGAAAAAAATTGGTATTAGTTATTGGTATTTTACTGATTTACATTCATTGTTTAGTTTATTATTAATTTTTCAAACATCAATTACAAATATTCCAATTTTTGGTTTATTGATCATCATTAAACATCAAACATCCAAGATTTTTGAATCATTTAAAGACATAAAAAGAACAAATAGAATTGGGTTATTATCATTATATCTAATTATTTTATCTCAGTTAACATTCTATTCATTTGGTTTGACTAATTCATTAGCAAATATTGATTTATCTAACGCTTATAATGGTGTTTCAAATTATAATATGAACGCTGTTGGTATCTTGATGACACTTTCAAATTTTGCAGGCCCATTATATTGGTCATTAGCATCTTTATCAATTTTATTTGAAACTGAAGATGATTTGAGACTTGTTGGATATCAAATTTATAAATTGAAATGGACCATCCAATCGTTATTTTTCAGTATTGGTGCTTTATGTATTTTAGTTGCTTGTGTTGCTTTAAGATTTCATTTATTCATTTGGACAGTTTTCAGTCCTAAAGTTTTGTTCTCTTTTGCATGGAACATCTTTATGAATGCATTTGTTGAGATGATATGTTTGTTACTAGTAGCAAGTTGTTAAAATTAGTAAATATGGAACAACAACAACAACAACAACAACAACATCAACAACATTTAGAGACTTTTTAGAAGAATAAGTTTGTAGAGAGATAATATTAATGTATATTAATGCAGAATCATGCAATTATATGTAAGCAGTACAATTCCGGGCAACACCAAAAAGTTTCAGAGAAATGAAAAAATCATCAACAAAAGTTGAATTGAAAAGAGTTGTTAAATTAAAAGCGATTTGAATTTGATCACTTTAATTCCTCATATACATATACACATACAATGTTCAGTTTACACAGACTTATAACCATAACACCAAGAAGATTCTTTGCCACTTCTCAAATCTTAAGAAATGCTGCTGAAACCAAGAGCGCTGCTGAAGCTGCACCAGCTATCAAATCTTCATGCCCTGCTGGTACAGTTTTGAAGTTGAAAGTGAAGAAATCCGGTGATGAGCCAGTTGCTTTGGAAGACAGTGAATACCCAGAATGGTTATGGACTCTACTTTCTCCTGAACAACAAGCACAAAAATTAGAAACCGACCAAGCTAAGAAAGCAAAGAAAGATATGAGAAAAAAAAATAGACAACAAATAAAAATGAACAACTTTATGAAGAAGATGAAATAATCCCTTCATTTTACATAGTCATAGATATTAATACTGTACATACAATTATTAAAAGTTGAGAATTTGTAGAATTTTGTTTTAGTAGTTTTGTTTACCCTGAAATCGAGATGGGCTAAATATTTTTTTGCTTCAAAGTAATCATTGTTTACTTTTGAATCTAAAGTGTGTAAAAACATAAAACCACTGGTTGCTTAATACTTTTTTCTTTGTTACTACTAGTTGCCATTTAAGATGACTTTTACACAGAAGGTTGCTAACTTGGACATTTTTAAGCGATTGAGTTCAAAGGCTGAAGATCATCACATCAAAGATGATAAAGTTGTTGTTAATAACAATGTTGTCTATTTTGCAATAGATGATACATTAAGATGCTCTGATTTACAAAACACAAGTAATTATAAATTGATTAATATTCCAGAACTGACCTTTGAAATCAAAGGGTTGAAGTTAAATTCTTTGGGTACTTTATTGGCTGTTTATAACGAATCTAATATCATTATAACAACATTACCACCAATTTCAAAAGTTCAAGAAACAGAAAATAATAAACCAATAGAAACTAAACATTTTGTTATTGGAAACTCAATTTATAAAAAAAACAAAATCATTCAAATTTTGTGGAATAATACTTCAAAATTTGATTCAAATTTAGTTGTTTTATCTAATGATGATGTTATTAGAGTTTTTGATGCAGCATTTTCAATTAAAACGCCAATTAGAGAATTTCAACTAAACTCCACATCATCTAGAAACCAGATTGGTTTAGTTAATAATAGTATTGAGAATGCTGTTTCAATGTCTTTTGGTGATGAAGAATCATTAAGTGGTTCTTTAACTTTATACATTTTAAGCAAAGAAGCAAATATTTACTGTATATATCCATTTGTTACTGATAATATTGTTGCTACCAAAGATTCAGTGGAAGAATTATTAAATGAAAGTGTTTTATTATCTGATACATTTATTGATGAATATAACTCTACTTCGAGATACCTTGCTATTGAACAATTGAAATTTGCAACTTCATTATGGAAACAAGTTGCCACTTCTCAAACAGAAGTTAGAAATGGTGTTGAGTATCACTGTTTAAAACCACTAATTGGTAACATTTTCGAGATTCAAGGTCCATTTGCTGTCCAACCATTCCCAGATTCTTTATATGATGATTTTGCAACACAATTAATTTTAACTAAATGTGGAGATTTGAATTTATTGATTACAAGTTTTGATAAAAGTGGTTACTTAGTATTAATGGAAGATCCACAATTGTTAATGAAATGGAATAATGAAATTAATCATGAAAATTTTGTTGTTTTAAATTCAAATGAAGAAGATGAATTCCCAATTTTATCTTCAATTTATTTTAACAAAATTAATGATAATACACCAACATTTTTAAAAAAAAGTGATAAACCATTTGTGATCTACACTGAGAATTCAGGTAATATTAATGAAGTTGATTTTTCAAATTGGAATAATATTTTAACTGAGTCGAATTCTGATTTATTAACTTCAAAATTAAAAGTTAATGAAGAAACTAAATATAAACTAACTTCTGGTGAATCTTTAGAATTTATTGGACAAGTTAGAGACCCAGTAACTTTTGATAATTCAACTTTAATTGTTACAAATAAAAACACCAAGGCATTTAAAGAAATTGAAGAAAATAATAATGACGAGGAAGAATTAGAAGAACAAGAGTTTAACGAAGATGATAAGTTAGAGGAAGATCCATTGACTAAACCATTATTAAATGGTACATATGCCGAAATTGAAAACCTTTTAAGAAAAACTTCAGCTATTACAAAACCCCAAGGGAATGCTATTCTTGACGGTAGCGAAGAATCATTGAAAGTGTTGAGTAATAATTCTGCTATTATTTTACAAAGAATTATTACTGTTCATAAATTAGCATTACATTTAAACAACAGATTAGTGAATCAAAAGAAAGAGGAAGAAAGACAAATTGAATTATTATCAAAATCATCTAAATCATTGATTCAAACTGAAAACCATTTTCAACAAAACAAAGAGAGTTTAGCATCTATTCTAGAAAGACAAAAATCCATTGATGAAAGATTTAAAGCACTTTCAAAAAAGATTTCATCAAAAACTGATCTACCATTGAGTAACAAAGAAAAACTATGGCTAAGAGAAGTTAAAGATTTAACACGTTCATTCAATACATCACTAAAGAGAAAAGAAACATTAGATGAACAATTACGTTATGTTTCTTTTGAATTAGATGCTAAATCTTCATCCAAAGAGAGAAATAATGATGAATTTGAAGATTGGGATCAAATGAATGCAATTCTACAAAATGGGAAGAAAGTGCTTGATTCTTCATCAAAAGTGCTGAATAGTAATTTGGATGAAGTTGAGAAACAGATGAATGACATCGTTATCTGAGGTTATTAATTTATACATTTAATACTACAGTTTAATTTGTTTTTATTCATAACATCATATCTTTTCCGTATATAAATTTATTTACCCAGTAGTATAAAAAAATAATAATAATAATAATAATAATAATAATTAAATGCTTAAAAGTCAGTAACACGACCATTGAAAGAATAGTCACCATGTCTTAAGGGATCTTGCTTTGGACCACCAATTTCACCAGTGACTGGATTAACATCACCTTCAAATTCAGGGATGGTTTTAAAAAATTCTGGAGAGAATGAATTTATATCACCTTTTAAAAATGGAGTTTGAACAGATTCTCTCTTTTCAGGGTCAATACTATTGTTATATTCTTCAATAGCGGCTTCAGTATTTGCTAGTTTTTGTAATCTTTCAAATTCTTCTTGCTCTTCTTTTGGTAATTTTGGTGGAGCAGGTGTAAATGCACTGTCTCCAAACTTTGAAGAATATTGACGAGCAAATGTCAAATTAGTGACTCTTTTAATACCTAAAGTTCTCAACATCTTTATGATACTCTGAAAGTAAATGATTTGTAATTTGTTGATGTTCAAGTTGAGTTTTGGGTGTTTGTTCAATACACAGTTTCCGGATTTTTATGTCATCGTTTACCCGGTGATTGTAGGCAGGAAAAAAAAAATTATTTACATTGTAAAGTAAAATTATTTGTGAATATATATTAAAAAAGAAAACTCAAGTTGTATATATTGGCCATGAGTTCTTCTAAAGAGAGTAGTATTGTGGAAAGTGTTTTTCCAAAGACAGTTGCTACCATTAGAGCCGCTTCTGGTCTTGCTGCTAATGATGTCAAGTTTTATAAAAGTTTAGATCAAGACATTGCCAAAAAAAGTGATGCTGTTTCTTCAAGATTGTTAGACGTCATTAATCAGTTAGCTGGGTCCATTGAATCTAATGAAGAGGATGAACTAAGTGCTGAAACTTTATCAGACTCTTGGAAACATGTTGGGCAAATTTTAGATACTTTATTAGAAAGATCAGATTTTGAATTTGATAATTTGAAAAATCCATCAAAGGATAAAAATGATCAAAATAAATTGACATATTTGGATGATAGTGGTTCTGTGAATAATAATAATGAAACCAGAAAAAGAATTGAAAAACCACAATTATTGTTTAAAACTCCTGTTGATAATTCAGAAACTCATCCTTTTAAACCATTATTAACATCAAAACCGAATGCATTAATCCCATTAAAAGATTCCATCGTTCTTACAAAACCTGAAGAAAATATACCCTCACATTATATTCAACCTTATGAATATGAAATTATGCATCAAGATTACAATTCATTAATTTTACAGAAAAAAGAACCAATTAGTCCAACAAATTGGGAAGAAACCGAACCTATTTGGGTTGATACCATTGATGGTGTTAAATCAATGTTAAAAGATTTGAAAAAATGTACTGAAATTGCTGTTGATCTTGAACACCATGATTATAGATCTTATTATGGTATTGTCTGTTTAATGCAAATTAGTTCAAGAAATAAAGATTGGTTGGTTGATACTTTAGCATTGAGAGAAGATTTACAAATATTAAATCAAGTTTTCACTAATCCTAAAATCACAAAAGTTTTCCATGGTGCATTTATGGATATTATTTGGTTACAAAGAGATCTTGGTTTATATATTGTTGGATTATTTGATACTTTCCATGCTTCAAGACAATTAGGTTTCCCAAAACATAGTTTAGCATATTTATTGGAAAGGTTTGCTCATTTCAAAACTTCCAAAAAATATCAATTGGCTGATTGGAGAATTCGTCCTTTAACTGGTCCAATGAGATTATATGCTAGAGCCGATACACATTTCTTATTGAATATTTATGATACTTTGAAAAACATGTTAGTGGATACTGAGAAGATGAATGTTGTTTTATATGAATCAAGAAATGTTGCAAAGAGAAGATTTGAATATGCTAAATTTAGACCAACCTTGAAAACAGATGATGTTTTCTCTCCAATAGAAAAACCTGAACCATGGAAACCATTAGTGTATCAATACAATTTACCAACATCTAAAACTAGTTTGGTTAAAGCATTATATGAGTGGAGGGACAAAGCTGCTAGAGAAGAAGATGAATCTCCAAGATTTATCATGCCAAATCAATTATTGGTTACTTTAGCTGCTTCTTCTCCTACTGATGCAAATGGTGTTTTAGCTTCAAGTAGTGTTATTACAGAATATGTGAGGAAAAATTGTAAAAAACTTGCAGATGTTATTGCTAATTCATTAAAACAAAGTGAGGATGAAGATTTGGAATTAATGAATAATGCAACCTTATCTTTGAATTCAAAACCTTTAGAAATTATTTCATCTGGTGAAATTAGTAAAAGAGAAAATATGTTTTTATTGTATTTGAAGTCATTGAAGTTACCAAAAGTTGAAGAACAATTCAATACTTCTTCATTATTATTTAAAAATGAAATGTTTGAAACTGCTAAAGTTGCTGAATATGAAAATGGAGAATTTGTTATTCATGAAATTGATTTAAATTCTCGTTTGGAAAAAATTGATAGAACTCTTGGTAATTTTGTTTCCGCTGAAGTTGTTGAAGAAGAAGAAGTTCTTAAAGAAGAGGGTGAAAAACAGGAACAAAATGCACCAGAATTAGAACAAACTAAACAACCAAAGGTTGATAATGACGAAATTATTGTCTTAAAAACCAAGAAACAACAATCTCATAAAAAACGTGCAAAGGATAATGGTGGTGAAGTTACTGATTACTCCAAATTTGATAAGGTGATGACGAACACTGAAGTTTATGACAAAAAGACTAAAAAGAGAGCTTCAAAGACTTTTGATCCATACTCTCAAACATCTGAAGGTCCAAAGCCTGCAAAAAGACAAGCAATTTTACAAGTTGGGAAAAACAGTTCTTTTGTGGAAAGAAAGAAGAGAAAATAATAATACATTTTTGTGCTACTTTTTTTTCAATTCATTCTATCTATTTATTTGTAGTGTTTTAAATCGAATATATATTTATTTAATCAATGTACTTTTTCAATTCTCTTAATCTGACAACAGCTTTTTCCAAAGTTTCATCATCTTTACAGATAGCAAATCTTAACAAGTTCTCAGCAACATATTCATGTTCTTTAATGTAGAATTCAGTTGGTGGAATAGAAACGACACCTAATTCATTAGTTAACCAGTAACTAGTCTTGAAATCTTTAGCACGATCCTTTAAATCTTCAGGGTATTTGTAATCAGCTGGAATTTTAACCTTGGAAAAATCAACCAACAAGTAGTAAGCACCTTCTGGAATAGTATATGGTAAACCTAACTCTTCCCAAACCCTGTTGAAGATTTCATACTTCTTCTTGTATTGTTCACGAGTTTTTTCGAAATAACCATTGGTCAATGATTCATTCAATGCAATAGCGACAGCTTCTTGAGCTGGAGTTGGTGTAGCAAAACAGATTCTAGTATGAGCAGCACCAACGTATTTAATTAAAGATGGGTTACCAATAACCCAACCAATTCTCCAACCAGTAGCAGCAAAGGATTTACCACCAGAGCCAATGGTTAAAGTACGTTCACCAATTTCTGGTGATAAAGTAGCAATTCTAGTGAATTCTGAAGTATAATACAAGTTTTCGTAAACTTCATCAGAAATGATCAAAAGATTATGCTTGATAGCTAATTCACCAATCTTTGTCAATTCTTCCTTGGTAAAAACTTTACCAACTGGGTTATGCGGAGTGTTGATAATAATGGCCTTAGTCTTAGATGTTATAGCCTTTTCTAATTCTTCATTATTGACTTTCCATTCTTCACCTTTAACATTACGTTCTGAAATTTCTTTTGGTGGATGCAATGGAACATAAACAACTTTACCACCTGGAATTTCAATGTTGGAAATATATTGATCAAAGAATGGTTCAAAAACAATAACTTCATCACCTTTTTCTAGGAAACCAGTCAAAATGGCCAATAAAGCTTCATTAGCACCAGTAGTAACCAAAATTTCATCAGTAGAAACATCTCTGCCATAATGTTTAGTATAAGTCTTGGACAAAGCATTTAATAAATTTGGTTTACCCTTAGTATGGGAATATTGGTTATTCAATGGAATATCAAGTACTTCTTTTGCAGCTTTAATTGCAAAATCTGGTGGAGAATAGGAGAAAAACCCTTGACCAAGGTTAATGATTTCTCTATCTGACTTTTTAGAAGCTGCTGCTGCTGCTTCATTAACTAATGACCACACATCCTTAACAGATGAGTCAAAATATGGATTATGGGATGGTAGTTTGGTACTCATAGCTCTCTTTGTGTAAAAATTGATACTCAATGGTAATCTTTTGAACATTTAATTAAGTATATGAAAGTTCATTGGGAATTGATCCCTTCAAATATGTCTTTATTTATTGATAATCAATAACAGACTGTGGCTTCATTCGGGATTTTGTATGCCAAAAAACGTGAATTGCATGCAATCTAGGTTAGTTATATTTTTTTGGAAGCTTTAGCGATGAATCTTTCTTTACAGAGTAGGAAAAAAGTAGTGGTATAGAGTCACTTCATCTGGGCTGATTCATGTCATGAGTGTGGAAGTCAGACTGACTTCCTTTCTTCAAGATTATATGTTCGTAACTGGTTAGCACAAAAAATCTTAATAGAGAATTTTATATAGTGGTGATCGATGATTATTATATATGATATTTTTGCTAACAGCAAACAAACATTATTCAATAAAATATATAACTAATAATAAAGCGCAACATAAAATAACTAAATGTTTTTTTTCTTTTTTTTATTATTTATTTAATAACGATAATTAATATTTATTAAAAATAAATGAAAATACTACTATGAAAAATAATAACTAGACAACTATTTCAAAGATCATTCAATCAACTCACCACCTGCAATCAATGCTTTTTCTTTAACTAAACAACGGATAACACATAAAGC
>JAKTRJ010000046.1:0-88855 GCA_030579655.1 Liangdongia dryadoides
ATCCGACACTCCAAACTATTTGATTTACAATGGTGCCGGTGGTAACTTGACTTCACTTTATTCATGAAACAATTGTTTTTTTTACCGTGATAAAAGTTTTATGTATAATACTGCACAAGCGTGCATGTTTATACATAAAAGATGCCGAACAGTTGGCGCTGAATATTAAAGATGCCTTAAAGGCTTGTAAACTGTGCCGTTGAAGAGGTTTAATATAATGAATCATTGACTTTTATGGAACTTTTAAAGGTGTTCTTTAGGACGATAGGAAGCGTTAGGGAATTTAATCCTGTTGCCCTAGCGTTCTTTAAAAGATTTAATATTTTAATATCGCACAGGAAAAGTGCTTTATGTATTGGAAAAAAGAACTGAATAGAGTTAAAAGAGTATAATCGTATAAAGGCAAATGATGTCCCACATTTACAAAGACAATATGGGATAATTTTCTTCTTGTTTGCTTGATTTATTTGCTTTTTTAAAAATTAGATTACAGTGAAAGAATCTGGTTTATCTAAACTGATACAAATTAGACATATCATTACATATACATATCACTATACAAGATGTCGAAAAATGATGAAGGTTTTAAAACTTCAGCTACAAGTACAGGAAATGAATTAACAGATTTTACAGGTATGTCTGATCAAATTGATGATGTCGATAGAACTAGTATCGATGATATTCCATTAGGTACAACAATCACAGCAGATGAAGCCAAGGCTAAAGGCCTTCAAGTTGTTGAAATGTCTGGTGGTGATGAGACATTAGCATTTCAAGAACAATGGGATCCTCAAGTACCACAAATTACCCCAGAACAAGAAAAAAAATTATCAAGAAAAGTGTTTTTAATCATTGTTGGGTTATGCTCGTTAGTTGATTTGATGTTATATATGGCTAAAGGTACTTTATCATACGCATCTATTAGTGATACATTTTGGAATGATACTGGATTAGATCAAAATAAGTATAATAATGTCAATACTATTTTCTACGTGGGTTATATTGCTGGCCAAATCCCAGGTTCTTATTTAATGCAAAAACTATCAATCTCAAAATTTTTATTTTTAAATGTGTTTTTCTGGTCTTTAATTACTTTCTTACACTGTGCGGCTTTCAATTATGGTGGGGTTATTGTTCTTAGGTTTTTCCTTGGTTTCTTTCAAGCTGTCTCAGTTTCTTCATTAACAATAACTATGGGTCAATTTATGACACCTTCTGAAAAAGCTGTTGCGACTCCAATTTTTTATACAACTTGTGTTGGTGTGTCTATTCCAACTGGATTTATTTCATTTGGTACACTTTATGCAAAAGATAGCATTCCAAATTGGAAATTCTATATGATTATTATTGGTGGGTTATGTTTTCTTTCAAGTATCATAGTGTTGATTTGGTATCCTGATAACCCAGTTAAGGCTAAGTTTTTATCTAATGAAGAAAAAATTTGGGTTATTAGAAGAGTTCAAGAATCTGCAGGTGCTGCTATTGAACAAAAAACTTTCAAAAAAGATCAATGTTGGGAAGCTTTTAGAGATCCAATCACTTGGTTATTTGGGTTATACTTTCTTCTAATGATGTTGGCTAATAATTTGATTTATCAACAAAATTTGCTTTTTAAAGATATGGGTAACATCACTAACTTGGACTCTACTTTAGTTTCAGTTGCTTCTGGTGGGTTTGCAACGGTTTGTTCTTTAATAATGGGATGGCATATGTATATAATTCCAAATACTTCTGCTATTTCAGCCGCAGTATGGACACTACCTTCATTAGTTGGCTCAATTGTTTCTGTTACATTACCATATCATAACAAATATGGATTATTGGCTGGTATCTGTCTTGCCTCACCTTTATTCTCTACTGCATTCATTGTTGGGTTTTCATGGAACGGTGCCACTTGTTCTGGTTATACTAAAAAAATTGTTAGAAATGCATTTGGGATGTTTTGGTATGGTATTGGTAATATTATTGCACCTCAATTATGGCAAGAGCATGATGCTCCAAGATATGTTCCAGCTTGGTGTGTCCAAATTGTTTTATCATTTTTCATTGCACCAATTCTTTTAATGATTATTTGGTTTATTTTGAGAAGACGCAACAATGAAAGAAAAAGACACCTTTCTGAAAATAAACACAGTGGTGTCATTAATGAAGGTGATCATGAAGTTGTTGTTAATTTGGCTGCATTAGATTTGACCGATTTGGAAAACAAGTCTTTTATTTACCCATTATGAAAATATTATGATTTATTACAAGATATTTATACGTATTCTTAGACTATTTTGATTTATACAAGATGCTGGGAGTGTACTTAGGTATTGATACTTCTTGGCTTATAACGGATTAAATACATGGTTTTTATTTGTAAAGTTGTAATTGAGAGTTGAAGTGAGATGAAAGAGATAATTAATGAGAAGTTGAAAATAATAAAATATATTGTGTACAAAGGTCTTTTTTGGGAATGTCCAAATTATATCATTAAGTGTACTACTTAATCTGGTATAAAAGATGACTTATAACATCACACCTCCAAGAGAATATGGTAACAAGCATTTAAATCTATTAGCTCACAATGATCAGCGAACATCATTGTTAGATCAAGAAGAAGATACTCAATTAAGATATATTTTTTCAGAGCAAAGAAAGCAAAACTTATGTGAGAATTATTATGCTAATTCAGATAAGTTAATAGTTGTTGTAATCTTTCTTGTTTTCATTATTCTAGGTATTTTTTATGCATTTTGAATATGTCTTTTTCCTGAGATGAAAAGGAAAAAAAGCTTTCAAGATGATTACTTTTAGATCCCTAAATTTCAACAATGGTTATGATATGCTAGACATTAAAATATATATTGACATTTGTTTTGTTTCAACAATAAATAATATGATTTATGCATGCAATGCATGTTTATGCAAATCAAATTGATCTAAATGAAAATAGGTATAATCAATACAACAAACCTATAGCACAAAAAAAATTCCAGTAACAATATATCACCAGTCGAATTAAATCCAGAATATTTAGTAGTTTTCATTTATCAAACATTTTCAACTGTATTCAAAGTAGTAAGATCTCGGATAATTCGAGATACTCCCAACAAATGAACTGAAAGTTCAAACCAAACTTTTACGATCTACAAAAAGTAATTATCCAATAACATGGAGATCCACCTCAATCACAATTTATTCACCAATATTCATTAATATTACTTATTCCGTTATATTTTAACAACATATTGCGCAAAAGGGAAATCCGCCAGGAGTTTAATTTCCAGCTCTGCTGCCCAAACCAAAGTTTTGATTTCACGTGACCCAGTGGCTGATAATACAAAAGAGTCAGAAATCCACTAAATTGTAAAGTTTAATCACAGTGATTATTTGAAGAGTAATTATTGTGAGAATGGGGTTAAAGCACATTGATGGTGAACCAGAAAACCCTTTTAGTAAACTGGTGAATGGTCAAACAATAGCTATCGTTCCAGAGTTCACATTGGAATCTGGGGAAGTATTAACTAATATCCCTATTGGATACAAGACTTGGGGTCAATTAAATAAAAAAGCAGATAACTGTATGGTTATTTGTCATGCCTTAACTGGTTCCTCTGATGTTTCCGATTGGTGGGGACCTTTAATTGGGCCAGGTAGAGCTTTTGATCCAACAAAGTTTTACATTATTTGTTTAAATTCATTAGGTTCTCCATACGGTTCTGCAAGTCCTGTAACAACAGATCCTCATACTGGCAAAAGATATGGACCTGAGTTCCCATTATGTACTGTTAGAGATGATGTTAATATACATAAAGTAATTTTGAATGATTTGGGTGTCAAACAGATAGCTATTGTTATTGGTGGTTCAATGGGTGGTATGCTTGCATTAGAATGGGCTTTCTTTGGTATTGATTATGTGAAAAATGTTGTTGCTGTTGCTACTAGTGCTAGAAATTCTGCTTGGTGTATTTCATGGGGAGAAGCTCAACGTCAATGTATTTATTCTGATCCAAAATATCTTGATGGTTATTACGATATTAATGATCCTCCAAGTGCTGGGTTAGGTGCTGCAAGAATGACTGCATTATTGACTTATCGTTCAAGAAATTCATTTGAAAAAAGATTTGGTAGAAAAGATCCACCAGCTAAAAAACCAGATACTACACATAGAGATCCAACAACTAGAGAAGAAGAACACTGGGCTATACATAATGAAGGTCATAGAAATGGAAGAAAATTACAAGCTTCTCCAACGTCTTCTGCTGAAACTCCTCGTTCCTCATCAGCAGATTCTCAATCATCAACAGGTTCTTCTATAGTGCCAAAAAGACATCAGACGTATTTTTCTGCTCAAAGTTATTTACGTTATCAAGGTGAAAAATTCATTCATAGATTTGATGCAAATTGTTATATTTCAATTTCAAGAAAACTAGATACTCATGATATTTCAAGAGATAGATTTGATACTGTTGAAGAGGCTCTAGCATCTTTAAAACAACAAGCGTTAATTATTGGGATTAGTTCTGATGGGTTATTTACTTATACAGAACAAGAAACTATTGCTCAACATATGCCAAATGCAAAATTAGAAAAAGTTATTTCACCAGAAGGTCATGATGCATTCTTATTAGAATTTGCAGCTATGAATAAATTGATTATGGACTTTGTGAAACAAACATGTCCCGACATTATGAATCAAGCTGGTATTCCATGGAAGGAAGAAGCTATTGGTGAAATTAAACCATCTGTTTTCGGCGAAGCTGAAGAAGTTACAAACTGGTAAGAACATGTGCTGCATTAGTAGACTTTTATGTATTATCCTATTCTTTCAGTTCTTTTAAATTATTAATGTAAATAAAAAAAAGAGAACTAAAAAGACAAATATATATATAAAACTATAACATAATAAACTGCAATAATAAGCATTTAAAAAACATTAAAAAAACGAAACGTACCTGTAATATCCAGATAATTAATAATTTATAATAATAACCACGAACCTTCATCAACACCAGCTAAATCTTTAATTTCACTTAAATCTTCACTTAAATCTTCAATGCTAATACTTTTCTTGATGCCATCATCCTTTTCATTCAAAGCAGCTTTACGTTTTTCTGTAATCAAACTTTTAGCATATTCCAAATCACTGTAAATAGACAAAATTGCATTATTTACCCCATCCTCTTTTCTAATTTGTTCACCAATTTCTTTAGCTTTTGTTATCATTCTATTATTGGTAGTTGCATTTTTCAAAGCTTTTGATAATGTTTTTGAATTTAACTTCTTTAAACCAATACCCACACCAATATCTTCAACTCTATTAGCATAAAAAAATTGATCACCAAAAAATGGTTTAATGATAGTTGGTAAACCAAACTTTAAACTTGTACCAGTTGTCCCAGAACCACCATGATGAACTGCAACATCAACTTTTGGGAATAACCAGTCATGAGGAATTGAACCAGCATTAAAAACTTGTGGTGGTAAAGCAATTTCAACAGTTTTAGGACCCCCTAATCTTTCAGACCAACCTTTATTTAAAATACAACGAACATCAGCTTGAACAACAGCATCAACAACCGCTTGTGTTAGTTCTTTTGGATTTGAAACCACAATTGAACCAAATCCAATATAAACTATTTTTTTACCATCTTTTCTAGCTTTGGAAATAAAATCAGTTAATTCCTTTGGTGGTGTATATTTTGATGCTTCATTCAAAAACCAATACCCAGAAACTTTAACCCAACTATTATAATCAACAGGTGGTGGTAAAACAGTTGGTGAGACATTATATAAAAACGGTACTTTGTTTTGTTGTAATAAGTCTAAGTTAGTCTTTTGTAAACCTAATTTATCACGTCTCCATTTATTAATCTGTCCAGCAGTACCTTTCCAGAAAATATTTTCAAATAATACATAAGTCAGATAATTATATGATCCACCCATTTTTTGATCTGGAACAATAAAAGCATGTGGATAAGCCCTTGTTCTAGTCCAAGGCATAGTGAAAGCTCTAAAATATGGAATATCCAACGCTTCAGCAATATGAATCCCTGCCATTGCTGATGGTGATTCAATTAAAATATCAGTACCTTGACATGCATCCCAACTAGTTTCTAGTAATTCAGTAATCCAACCTCTAAATTTTGATGAAGCTTCTTTGATCAAACCAACATTCATTGAACCATGTTCAACCATTAATGACATCAATTCCGTTGGATTACCAGCAATTTCTTTAAATTCAAACCCATAACTCTCAATCCAGTCTTTAAACTCGACATGTGTTACAATTCGAACTTTATGACCTTCATTTTGTAAACCAACACCAAGTGCAATATAAGGTTGAACATCACCTCTTGAACCAATTGTTAATAAAGTAAATTTCAATGGATCTTTTGGTTTAATTGTGGTTTTCAGATATGGATTATCTTCAACCATAATTGGAATATCTAATCCAGTTGTATGATGAATGTTTTCTTCAAATAACCTTACCTTTGCGACTTGAAGTTTAACACTTGCAGTCAATGAAATCGAAGAATTGTTATCATTATCAGTAAAATCTTTTGAAGAAGATGACTGTTTCTGCTTATCCATTTGTTTTAATAATAAAAACTCACAATCATCTCTTGTCTTATTGGAACTAAATTCAAAAAATAATTCTTCATGTCCTTGAATTACAATAACTAATCCAGAATAACCAAATTTGAAACCTTTCTCCTTATAACAATTTTCAATATCCTTATATGGTAAGATCATAACTGTATGTCGTCCAGGAACCAAAGATCTAAAACAAATTTGTTTTGAACCAAGATAAATTTTACCATAAGTTGGAACATTTCTTTGTAAATAAGCATAATACGCAGAAACTAAAATCTCAGAATTTGGTAAAGAAAAGTGTTCTTGAAATCTTTTTGTAGCAGCAACACGTTCATTTGGCGAGGCAAGAAATGGATCATCATCAACACCACGTTCCAAAGCAATCTCTTCTTCATAATGTATTGGATTTGAAGACCACATTGATGAAGCTGATTTGATTGGATTAAATAAATTAGCAACCTTGTTTGTCAGGATACTCATATTTGGAAGATATTTAGTATCTTTTGTACTATCACCACCAGCTGCTTGAACTAACTTTTCATCTACTTGTGTCTTTACTTTATTCAGAACTGGAACTAAAGATTCTGTTGAATCATCACGTTGATTAAAAACCAGATTTGGATCTCTGTCAATGGAATCATCTAATGAATAGATTTGTTCAACGATACTTTCTTGGTCACTTGAATCTTGAGGTAGAGAACTTTCTACAAGTTCTTCTTTACCATTTGATCTGGTTGGTGATCTTAATCTTGAAACAGGGCTTTTTAAAACCTTCTTCACAATTGTTCTTTTTCTTCCTGATGATCTTTGTTGACTCGGATCTGGATTATGAGTGCTATCAGTAGTTTTACCATTAACAACAACAGAAGAATCAGTAGTTTTCCAATTTTTTATAGCTTTATCAATTTCAGAAACGGCAGCAGGACCATTTTGGAAAAACATAAAAAAATAATCATCAATAGCAAAACTTTCAAGATTTTCTAATGCCTTAATTCTAAGGGTTTCACTTGTTTCAAAAATTTGAGATTCTTCTAAATCAATAATATTTTGTAATGGTATTTTGATGGTAACAGAATCACCTTTGTTTCTTATAGAGAAAATATGTTTTTTAATTAAACCTACCCAACTTCTTGCTGAATGTTCAGAATCTGCTTGAAATTTATAAGTTTTGTTTTCAGAAAGAACCCTGAACCAAGTTGGAGAATTTGGTTCTTTATTTTTTCCAACTAAAACTTCAGCTCTTAAAGCATAACGTAAATCAATAGTCAAAACAGGGAAGTATAATTCTGTTGATTTTGAGTATAATGTTAACGTGTTACTTTTCAATACAACCCAATATTTAAACTGTTTTGGAATATAAGCCATTTCCATACCAAGATATCCAGAAATGGATATCTTGTTCTTGATATTAATAGGTAGATAGGCAAAATACAACAAATGTGATTTTGTTAAATAAATATGTCCTTGTAGTAAAACATCTTTTAACAACCAACATGGATATTCAGCTAAAAAAATATCATCTGATGGGATTTTAAAAGTTGAAATTAATTTTTCACTAAGTGCAATAGCTCTATGAGTAACATCTTCATTTGTTGGATTATTTTTTCTAAATTTCTTGATAATTGAAATTTCAAAAGGAGTTGGTGCATTATTTTCAGGTATTGGTAAACCATCTTTTCTCAACTCTTCAAAATCATAATTACTTAACTTAGAATCATCACGATGGCGATGATTCTCAGATGTATCCTTTAAATCACCCAACACATCTTCTTTCTCACTATCTGCAATTTCTTTAGAAACATCACTCAGTGTTATTTCATGATCATCATCTAAATTTTGAAGATTTCCATTGTACATACTAGCGGTAGTCAACAATGACACAAACGATTTGGCCAAACCAGCAGGCAATGCACAGTCTTTATCAACATTAGAAGCATTTAAAGTACAAGGTGCTGGTTGCTTAGGGTCACTAACATTAGAAACTGCGTTTTGGACTATATCAATTGAGTTTGATGTGAGTTTATTTAGACCATAAACAGAACTTGCTATTGGTGATAATGATTTCTTTACAGGATATTGTGGAAGTGTCAAAACACTTTTGATAAGCTTTGCTGGCTTTTGTGGGAGATTAGATTTTTTGTTATCACTCATGCCATAATAATATTGAACTTAGTTTGTTGCTATGAACTTTGGTTGATTGATTTGTGTTGTTTAAATAAGGGAGAAGTTTGCGGCTCTTGATCTTTATCAGTTTCTCCGTATGTCTACAGAGATCTGTCAAAGTTTTCGGTCATTACGGTGGTCACGTGATCAGGACTTAATTATTAATTAAAAACAATATTTTATGTATCAATAGAATATTATTTAACGGGTTGTTTGGTATATTATAGTTCGTGTACTATTCATATATTCTTTATATAATGACTCATTTTGGTTGTTACTCGATCCCTCGTTCAGCTGATCATATCCTTACCCGATTAGGAAGTGTTGATCCTAATGCAGAGAAAATAATTGACACATTTTTTAAAACACATGAAAAAGAAATTTTATTATAAAAAATTTAATTAATTAATTATTAATTATATGCAATTCAACAGTATGCAAAATGATAGACTTTAAAATCAAAATATTAACATAGTTTTATATTACTATTTTTTTTTTTTTTATTTTGTTTTTTTCATTTCCATTTCAATGGAACAGGTTGTTGTAAAGCTCTTTTGCTATCTAAAACTTCTTGTCTAACCTCTTCCAAAGCTCTTATTTCAGATCTCCCAAAAAATAAACCAATCATTCCATTAACAGTACCACTCACACCAATGACAAAAGCTCCAAATACCCAGAACACTGAAGACCATGCTGCTCTTGTTGATGTAAATGTAGAAGCAACAAGAATACCAATGACAATTACTAAAGATGCAATACAATGTGATAATCTCCAATTTTTCTGCCAATACGCAACTTTTTCATATCTATCCAATAAGTCCAACATTTCATCATAATAAGCAACGCTGTTAACAGTTAAACTATTAGATCTCGTCAGAGCTCTATATGAATTTTTGTTTAAAATTTCCAAAGTACAACTATACCCAAAATGATCAGAATATGAGACATCTAAATCAGGGATTCTATCAGTGAATGAAACATGAGCATCAACAGTTTTCAGTTTAGATGCATCAATTAAGGCATAATCCAATCTACAAGCCTCATCTGGTTGTCTATGACTTCTCCAGGTATTTAATAAAGAATCACATGTAGTACCACCAATTTCAATCTGTAACTTTGCACTCAATTTCTTGATATAATTAGGATCTTGAACACCATTTAGTTGTTCCCAACTATCTACTAAAGTGGTCTCCATAGTTAAAAATTTGTGTGGCAAAGATCCTGGTCTTGAATTTAAGTCACCAACAATAACAACAGCATATCCAGCTTTTGACAAAATTTTAGAAATTTTGGAAAAATCCCAAGCTTGACATGCTCTATGACATTCATAAGCAGCATCACCATGTAATGAATATGGAGCATGCATATGTGAATTTAAGATTGCTAATGGAAATGAATCATCATCAAGAGGTCTTAACAAGGTAACAGCAACACTCTTACCAACATACCAATCACCCCTCCAAAAGGCAGATGGTCTTCCATTAATAGGAAACCTATATAAAAATGTTGAATCAATGGGTATTTTTGATAAAATCGCTAAACCTGGACCAGTTAAAATACCAGAAAAAAACTTTCTTCTATATGGAAAATAATCTGATAAGACCTGCTCAATATATTGCCAATCTTCATCAACCCAAATCTCTTGAAGAGCAATGACGTCGTATTTCTCATGGTCATAAACTAGTTTATCAGCAATAGCTCTTAATCGTTCTTTACGGAACTTTGAAACGTATTTCAACCCCCAAGTGTTTAGTGTTAGGAATTTTACTTTGGGTTGTGTATTCTCCTCAGTCATCCTTGGTGAAAATTTATGATGTTAGTAGAACACAGATTGGTCTCCTAAAGGTTTTTTTTGAAATTTTGATATTGTGGAAAAGGATACGTAAATTATTGTTTTTGTTTACATTTTAACTGGTGCAGCATTACCCGGGAGGATGAGTTTTTAGTGGAATTTATAAAATATGTGGATTTGGGTAAGAAATAGTTGAAATTACTTTGTTTGGTTAAAGCGATAAGATTAATTGAGGTTAAAATAGCCACCTTTTTAATTTTCCGAATACTTAGAAGTGTTTTAAGACTTATTTTAAGAGTATTACTGTTTCCGGGATATTGACACAATCAAGAAAACTTAAATGTGCCTTAAACAATTGAAGGTAACAGACAGTATTGACTAGTAGTATTTCAAAACTTAGCCCTTCATCAAGTTGTTTTTCATTATCAAAGTGTGTTTATCGAGGGCCAGATATTGACTCTTTAAAAAGAGAATGCAAGCCCTGCATGGTAAAACATATAGGAGAAACAGAATAAGGAGTGTTTTTCTGTATACTTATAATGTTTTGAATAACTTACCTGTATCAAAGAATTTATTAGTATAGTGACGTATAATTTACTTGTAATATTAAAGGCTTTATCTACCTTTTCATTACTGTGTCGACCTATTTTCTTAAATAAAATAAATTAAAGCTTAAATATTTACGTTATTAAAACAAACATCAAAAATTATTTCATTAGATAAATAAGGTGTTTTTATGAAAAGAAAAACTCTGACCGCCACTCATTTTATATCATTACAGTCAATGCAAAGCTAATTATTTTAATTCAATAATTGAAGTTGGTAGAATCAGTTTATGTAACCTTATTTGTAAATACTAAACGTTAACAAATTGTGGTTCCTAGGTAAAAATGCCTATAAAAGACCATGAATATCCTGTAATAACACAAACATATATTGTTACTGTATTTTATACCTAAAAAAATGTCAATTGATTTATATAACATTCCATCCAAAGTTGAAACTTGGTCAGGCTCAATCGCCAAGATCAGATATTTGTTTAACGCAAATGATATCAAATATAATATTATCCCAGTTCCTTTTAGTAAGATTGGAGAAACTTTGAAAGCTCATAACGTTCCTCCAAACCCACAACCACCTTATTATACATTACCAGCCATTACTATTAACACTAAAACTCCTGAAACTATTTCAGATTCAGCAAAGATTGTTGATTATTTGTTAAATAATGAGGTTGAACTAATCAAGAAAGGCATTTTACCTCATAAATTCAAAGTTTATAACGAAGAAGCAGATAAACACTTTGTTCAAGAATTTGAAAAAGTTTTACATGAAGGTTTATACCCACTTTTGACTGAAATTTTATTACCATATGAAGTTGATTTATTACCAACTGAGGAAGATAAAGCAGCTTATTTAAAATCTAAACTTTTAGCAGGTCTTAACATTGAAGAAATTAGATCAAAACCAAATGATCCAAAAATTTGGGAAAATGCTATTAAATTCTTGAATGAAGATTTACCTAAATACAAATTCCAATCCAAGATAGATTATTCAAAGTATTTCACTGGTGATTATGTTTATGGTGATCAACTAACTTGGGCAGATGTTTTATTATGGATTAAGTATGTTCATTATAGAGAATTGGCAGTTGCTGGTGATGAAAAGGGCTCAAATGTTCCACCTGAAGGGTTGGTACGTGGTGAATGGGCTACTAAATGGTTTGCAAGAGTTGATCCTATCTTAAGTAAGGAAGCTTGAAGTATCTTTGTATGAGACGTAAAAACTCCTAGACATTGTTTCATAAAGGTCTAGTATTTTAGAAATGGTTTTGTTTATACGTTAATATGAAATCAAAGATTGTTCTATTTTACCTTGTAGTTGTATGTAAGCTAATGCACAGCCGATTTTGAAGTATTGATTAATACTGCACTTCAATAAAAATAATTATAAAACCCAGTTTTAAGTTCATGACAATTGTCAAGATAAGAATTTTATGACATATATAAGATTAAGTTCCATTTTGTGGGTTTCTCCATGCAACAACGTCATTTGCTTATGTTTCCTTCGATTGTTCCTCATTCTTATACGTTGAAATTCAAATTAATATGCATTTTTATCATATTAACAAGATATTTTTACAATCCATTGGGATAAGAGTCAGTGAAGCCCTTTTTGAAATTATTATGAAGTTGATGTTATTATTCACTTTTTTTTATCGGAATATTGGATACCTTTATCTATTTGATATATAAATTCACTAATTAGAATTTAGTCCTTGATTATGATATTCTAATTTGCTTATGAATTAATTATCCCTTTACTATTACCTGAATTTTGCTATTATTTGGTATTTATATAATATCAACAGTGATACTGTTGAAGTTTAGTAATTCCATACATAGCATCCCAAATATAAATGTAATTTGTAAATACATATGTATTATAATGTAACAATAAGCAACATTCCGCATAAATGTCAAAACATATATCTGACACTGTTATGCAGTAGTGGCTTTACCGAAAAGTGTAATGCGTATAGACGCGGTTGAAAGATCAAAGAGAACAAATCATCAAGGTTGAAATTAGATGTTAAGTTGGGAAATAAGAGGATCATGAAATGGTTATTTAATAGTGTAGTGATACTGGTAATCACTATTGGTTTGGTATTTGCATCTCCTGGTGATAATCTTGATGAATTCTGGGATTGTACACAAGCTTGTGAAGTTAAACAATGTCATTTTAATCATGATGTTAATCAAAATCCATTTATGAATTGGGAATATTCAAAATTACCTAGTGCTTTAAGGCTACTATTTTGGGATTGTGAATCTGATTGTGATTATCAATGTCAACAAATTATCACAGATTTACGAATCCATAATAATGAAGAAATATTACAATTTCATGGTAAATGGCCATTTAAAAGAATTTTATTAACTCAAGAATTTGCTTCAACAATTTTTTCAATTCTAAATTTTATACCACATTATATAAATTATCATAAATTATTATATTTATATAAACATTCTGTTGGGAATTTTAAAATTTTATATTGGGATGTTTTAATTATTTCAATTGTGGCAATGGGTGCTTGGATTTCAAGTTCAATATTTCATTTAAGAGATACTTTAATCACTGAAAGATTAGACTATTTTTTTGCAGGTGCAACTGTTTTAAGTGGGTTTCATGCATTATTAATTAGAGTTTTCAGATTAGATTTACAACCTCAAAAAAGACGTTTAGTTAATATTGGTTGTATTTTATTATATTTATATCATTTTATAAGGTTGAATTTGGATTGGTCATACACTTATAACATGCAAGCTAATATCACCATTGCTATCTTGCAATATGCATTGTTCCTAGTGTTAGCATGGCAACATTATAAAGAACACCCAGAAAAAAAATCATTATGGATAACACCAATTTTTTTGATTATTAGTGTTTTATTTGGGATGAGTTTCGAAGTTTTTGACTTTATTGCATTATCTTGGCAGATTGATGCTCATGCTATTTGGCATTTAACTACAATTATTCCAAGTTTTTACTTGTACAAATTTTTTTATGAAGATATTGCAAGTTTACAAGAAAAATATGTTGATTAATTACCCCCCAAAACATAAACATTAAAAAGAAAGAATATACATCGAATATTTAATTTATAAATTCTTGATTGTATCATCATGAGCAACAGGACCATCTAATATTTTTAATTCATCTGGTGTAAATAATTTATCAAATGAATACATTGCAACAATAACACTTAGTAATAAAACTAATGGAAACCCAATTGCACCTTTAGTATTAGTAATTGCAAATTCTGCAACAAACCCACATAAACTTAATGCAATAAATAAATATAATTTTTTCTTTGGAACATATTGTAAAGGAGAATTAGATAATCTAGCTTCTTGACAACAAAATCTTATTCTATTAACAATTTCATTCCCATTTAATCCATTTATACCCATCAAGAAGAATAAACCTGCAAGGACACATTGTGGAATTAACCCCAAGCAAACTAATAATGGTCTAGTCATTGTTCCTAATAGCATTAAACCTTGAACAGTATTAGTAACTCTTTGTTCAACACAACCAATAACATTTCCATCATGATCTGTAATAAGTAGTGATTCAGTATGTAAAGGAGCTTGTGGAATTAATCCATTTGGGCATGGAATTCCTAATAGTCCAGCAATACCAGTGGTTATACCTAATAAAAATAAATCATAATGAAATGCAGCTGGTTTTTTCAACTTATATTTAGAGTTTTGTGCCATAAGAGAAGAAATTGAATGATCAAAATAAAATAAAATTGTCATAATTATACCGAATGGTAATGCAATAAAAATATATTTAACAGGCAATCCAGAAACATCAATCCAATTAGATCTCCAAGTTGGTTCAAAAGCTTTTGTAATTGGTAATCTTTTAAATTTAATATTATTAAAATAACCACCAAAATGAATCATTCCAGTAAAAAACACAACACATAATGGTGTTGAATAATCAACAATGAACTGTCTAATATGTTTATTGAAATATGGAGTTGAATTAAATAAATTCCCAAATAATCCAGTAATACACATTACTATTGCAATAACACAACTTGCAAAACCTGAACTTCCAGAATCTTCATGATGAAATTGTCTTGTCAATATTTGAACACCTTTTTGACAATAAACAACGTTAATAAATAATCCAAAAATATCACAAGGATATTGAGTAACATATTTTAAAGCACTAACCCAATTTAAAGCACTAACTATGAAATGGAAAATCATAGCCCAAATAGAAATCCAAAACATGAATGGGAAATAATGTTCATGATCAAAATCTCCTCCATTAACCATAATTTCATAAACTGTATAATTAAAAATTGAAATTGGACCAGTAACACCAACAATAGTTAATGGTTGACCTGCAAAAATTCCAAAAACAACCCCACCAAGAGCCGAAGCCAATAAAACCTCATTAATACCATATGAATTACCAGTTCTATCAAACATATCTTGAGCAAAAGCTATTGCTGGGAAGATATTTGTAAAATATGTCAAAATTGTAGCTGGAATAACTCTATAATTTATACCATCTGTCCAGTCAGATTTATAATATGGTAGTCTATCTTTGATATCAGTGATGATACCATCAAATGGTTTCCTTAGTTTGGGCATCTAGAAGTATTTGCTAAAGAATAATTGAGCATGTGTGATTGAATATTAATCCAAGTAAAAACTTTGACATAAGGCTGACATCTCATCTCTTTAACTATTGATTACATAATACATACCCCTCGGAAATAAATAAAATCTTTAATAAACCCGGAAATGATACAAATAATCATACCGACGGTTAAATAAACTTACAAGATTCTTAAAATGACAAAGAGAAAATCTGTATTAAGAAAAATAACCATGAAAGAAGGATATCTAAAAAATAAAGTAATGAATAGTACTATTAAAAGTAAAAATGACCAGTTTCTCTTATTTTGTAAAAGTCATGCAAAACCAATTTGAAATTAAATTATTATTAAAGAATAAGAAATAAAAGGATCGACATCTTTGAAATCCTGATATCGATCGAACGAACAACTGAATAGGGAGGAAATTGGTTATGTTATGAATGAATGATTGAAGATGACATTAAAAATATGATAATAGAACGTTCAAGCTCTCTTATGTGGATATTCTTCAAATTGAAACAAATTAATTTTTGTTGAAGAGATATCAGGAGAATTTGTTGGTGTTGAAGATCCAGAATATGATAATGCAGGAGGTGTTTGAGCTTCAAGATCATACTCCAAGCCATGTGCTATAATGTTATCATTTTTTTTATAATGATTGATTCTGTTTTGAGGTTTTTTAAATAAAGGTAAATGTGTAAAAGTGAATAAAAGGACAAGTATTCCTAATAATACCACAACAGGATGCTTTAACATTTCTTCTTGTGAAGAAACAAACTGATCTTTGGCAAAATTGTAGTCAAAGTTTAATAAAGATGCAAATTCTTTGGATCCGTATTCATAAAAAGCATGTTCTCTAATAAGATCTATACTATTAGCTGGAGGGACCACCATTGTGAATATATTATATATAAATGTATTGTATAAGTTTTTAATTTATAGATCAAATTAAACACTGTAAAAAAGAAGGAGAAAGGCTTGTAAATTTAAAGGATTAATCAATCAACATCTGCAGAATTTATTAATTTTTTTTCAGATACAATTTCAATTTTTTCGACATGTAGAAAATTTCTAAAGTTGAACACAGTCGAATTTATTGCAGAAAAGGAAAACAATGTTAGACATTAGTGAAATAATATTCTTTTGCTGGCTATTATTGTCTAATAATAACATTTGTTTACTTTATTTTATACTTTTATTACTATTAATAAACACTTCTTAGTAATCTTATCATTAAACCTCATTATTTACAATTCGACATAAACTGGTTCGTTGCTCAGTTCCCATCATTGATTAATCGAAGATCAGTTTTTTTTTTAAACTTTTTCTGTTAAGGGATGTAATTTCATGCAAGAATATGTAATATGAAGGCACATCCCCTTTCGCTACACCTTCTAAAATTAGCTAAAACAAACAAACAACTTTACTAATTACCGCTTTAGGTAATCAATTAAATTATTTAAATTACAAAATTAAAAAGTTACCCGGAGAAAGATGTCCACAAGTGGGGGGGGAGAGTTTCGTAAACAAAAAAAATAAAAATATCATGTGACTATAGTCATGTGACACATCTTATATAAGAGATTATGTAATGCAGATGTAACAGGGGGTAACTTTTGTCTCCAATTTTGTCGTTCAAATGATACGGAATAAACTAATTATTTTGATAATTCTCAATATCTAATAGAACAACATAATAACAACATTAACTCAATTGGTTTATTTAAAACAGTCGTATACCACATTTTACAAATGATCAGAATAGGCATTCAGTCTTCGCTTAGAAGACCGCTGAATTTTTACAAATCATCTTCATTGTGTTCAAAATTAACACTAAACACCCATTTGCATAATACAAATTCTTTAACTTCCCAATTAAAATTAAGATTAATAAGATTTAAATCAGATGTTCCTCAAGTGAATACAAAAACTACAATTAATGAAACTAATATACCCAAATTATCCCCACATGATTCAAAAGCCTCGGGGTTTTCAGATATTAAAAGATTATTTAAATTAGCAAAACCAGAAACTAAACCATTAATTGGAGCTTTGACTTTATTAGCTATATCTTCAGCAATTTCCATGACTGTTCCATTAATCATTGGTAAGTTTTTAGATGCTGGTAATGTAGAAGATATTGATAAAATTTCAATTTATGGGATGTCAATTAATCAATTCTTTGTTGCTATTGGTGTTGTATTTGTCATTGGTGCAGTTGCAAATACTGGACGTGTTATCATTTTAAGAACAATTGGTGAGAAAGTTGTTGCTAGATTAAGAACAAGAACTTTAAAAGCTTCATTGGAACAAGATGCAGCATTTTTAGATAATAATAGAGTTGGTGATTTGATTTCAAGATTAAGTTCTGATGCTTCAATTGTTTCAAGATCAGTCACTCAAAATATTAGTGATGGTATAAGAGCTATATTATCTGGTGGGGTTGGTTTAACAATGATGTCTTTAGTTTCTTGGAAATTAACTTCATTCATGTTATTACTTGCTCCTCCATTAGGTATAATGGCATTTATTTATGGTAAAAGAATTAGAAATTTGAGTAGAAATTTACAAAAATCTATTGGTGATTTAACTAAAGTTGCAGAAGAACAATTAAATTCAACAAGAACTATTCAAGCATATGGTGGTGAAATTAATGAGGTTTCAAAATATTCTAAATCTGTTAGAGAAGTTTTTAAAATTGGTTTTAAAGAAGCTACATTATCTGGTTTATTTTTTGGTTCTACCGGTTTAATTGCTAATATTGGATTAATTACACTGTTAGGTATTGGTAGTTCTTTAATTAGAGATGGTTCTTTAACTGTTGGTGATTTATCTTCATTCATGATGTATGCTGTTTATACTGGTTCTTCAATGTTTGGATTATCAAATTTTTATTCTGAATTAATGAAAGGTGCAGGTGCAGCAGCAAGAATCTTTGAATTAAATGATAGAAAACCAATGATTCCTTCAACTGTTGGTATCAAACCAACTACTAAAGATTTAACATCTACAATTGAATTTAAAAATGTTGCATTCAAATATCCAACTAGACAAAACGTTGAAATTTTCCAAAACTTAAATTTCAGTATTTCACCAGGTGAACATGTTTGTATTGTTGGACCATCTGGTTCTGGTAAATCTACAATAACTTCATTATTATTAAGATTTTATGATGTTGACAATGGTGAAATTTTAATAAATAATCAAGATATTAAAAATTTCAATTTACGTAAATATAGAAAAAAAATTGGTGTTGTTCAACAAGAACCTTCATTATTTTCAGGTACTATTTTGGATAATATTACTTATGGTATTGAAGATTATACTCAAAAAGAATTAGATGATGCTTTAACAAGAGCAAATGTTATGGTTTTTATAAATGAATTCCCAGATAAGATAAGGACAATTGTTGGTCCAAGAGGGACACAATTATCTGGTGGTCAACGTCAAAGAATTGCATTGGCTAGAGCATTATTATTAAACCCACCTATTTTAATCTTAGATGAATCAACTTCTGCATTAGACACAAAATCTGAAAAAGTTATTGCAGATACTCTACATAAGAGATCTGAAGATGGATTTACTACAATTTCTATTGCTCATAGGGTTTCAACAATTAAACATTCTTCAAGAATCATTGTGTTGGATAAAGAAGGTGATGTTGCAGAAACTGGTAATTATCAAGAATTACGTGCTAATAAATCATCAGCTTTAAATAAGTTATTATCAAAAGAACAAAGTGTTGGTGATGAAACTTCTCCTAATGCTCCACAAGATAATTTAATTGTTGAAGAAGAAATTGAAGAAGAAGATGAACAAGATTTAGAAAGACAAGGTAATGAACAAGTTAGAAAAGATTTGTCTTTAAATAAATAGATAAATGTGTAATGCGATAGATGTATATAGATTCAGATAATAAATGAAATGAAGTGTATTCGGCGTTAATGCATATCGGCAGTAAAGAGTTTTGAAAATTATTTCAAATATAATAAAACAAATAACAACAAACTACAATTATAACATACTACACAAGAATGAACAAACAGTCTCAAACGGAGGCAGAACAATACATTCAACTGCTAGAATATATTACTCAACAACAACAACTAACAACATTAGTTCCATTAGATGGGAGTGGTGGTGAATTTTGGGTTCAAGCTGAAACTATTCCTTCAAGTGAACTAAAAGAAATTAGTATTGATTTTGGAAATGGGATGAAAAAATATAACATTAATCAAGCTGTTTCTTTGTTGAAAGATAAAATTGATGAGTTGTTGAAATGAGTGTACATGATCTTGTTGAGAAATTTATGAGAAGAATTAATGAATTTGTAAGGTAAACTAAGGTACTCTTCTACCTTCAACAAATAGCATTTAAAACATTGCTAAGAGTGTATCCTCTAATATTACGAATACTGTTGAGCTGGGATGATTGATGATTTTTTCAATTATATTTTCATGAATATAGATGATCGTGGCTGTTTACAAATTTTGAAAAATTTCTCTTATGTATAGATGTGATGTGGGCTTGTATTATAATGAAAGTGTTTAAAATTTCATAATCTTACTCTGTAACAAATATTTCATTATTTTGTTCAAACCAAAAATATCATTTCCTCTTTTGAGAAACTGAAATTAGATAAAATATATTAATATATTTAATTTTCAAATAACTTAAATCATGTCTTTTATATCAACACCCTTCAATTGTAATGACACTCCCTGAGAATCCTAAACCTTTAGACACTAATATTATAACAGATGATAATGATTCCTGTAATGGAATAAAAAAAATAACAGAACAAATCATTTGGTATCATTATGATTTTAATGGATTAAAATGTGATGAGAATATGTTGTTAGGGATTCTGTCTGAATTATTTGATGACCGTATTTATGAATGGTTTATTAATGATTACACTTCAAAAAAACTTCCAGTACCAGAACTAGATCAAAACATTTTGAATGGCATTGAAAATTTGTTCAAATTGGTTAGAAATAATGTGCTGAATACTAGCCAAATAAATTTGATTCAATTGGTCATTGAGAAGATGGTTTATACTTCTGATTCAATGTTTGAATTAAATAAATGGTTGTCAATTGCAAGAAATGAAAGATTTCAAATATTATTTGGGACTATACTTCCAGTTATGTCTTTTAGAAAATGGCTGATTGATCATAATTTTACTATGTCACCTCCAATGTTTTATGAACTATTTAAAATTTCCCAAAGATTGAATTCAAAACATAAAACACCATATAAATTACGATTTTACAAAAATATACAACAAAAACAGGCAAAAATAATAATGAAAAAAATAACTATAGAGTCTCAAGATATTAAAGATCTCATATGGACTAATTTAAAGGATTTCTTGAACACAATCCCAAAAGAAAACACCGATGCATATGCATGCATAGATGAACTTTTCAGAAATTACACCTATACAGAAAACAATGGAATACCTAGGGTTTCATTATCATATAGTATTGGAGTAGTACAGTTTTGGGCTTCTGGTATTCATTTTGATAAAATTACTGATCAATATGAACGAATAAATGCACTGAACAAGTTAAATGATTTATTTTTCATTTATGGATATTTGGATCCATTATGTTCAATTTGTTTTAGAATGTTTTTAAAAAAACAAGGTTCGACTAGTGGCAAAAATAATCTAGTTAAAGAGTTGGATTTTTCTATGATTAATCTTGATGAAGATGCTTATAAGTATTATAATCAACATATAAAATCTAAAACAGAACATTCAATTAGGTCTAAATCTGATCAAAATTTAAATTTAATGTTGTCTTTAATTGTGGAGCACGGTGCTTCTAAATCTAAATTGAATATTCCAATTCTTTTAGTACGAGCAGAAAATTTAGGATTTATTGCTTATAAACTGTTTGGTGGAAAGTATAGTCAAAGCACCGATCCTTGCATACAAGATAGGAACATTAGAGAGCTGATACATCCAGTTATTAGTGGGATGAGTAAGTACAGTGTTAATAAAGGAGTAATAGAAGATGGGTTTTATTTTATATATTATGAGGTGAATAATGTGGATTCGTTAGGGTCTATTGATGTTGATTATTATATTGGAAGTTTGACAGATCCAAGACTAAACTTTAAAGCATTTTTGTTTGGAATAGTTTGGGGTTGTTTTCTTGATATTCAAAAAAATGATTCAATTTATTTTGATTATAGAGACCAACTGACAAAAAAACTTTATAAACTTTTTAATTGAATATTCTTTTATTTATTTATTTATTTATTTATATATATATTTTTTTTAAATGCAGAATGAATTACATTTTTGTTTCCAGATATGGAAAGCAACACAAATGATCTGACGCGTATAATATGAAGAAAAAGGTAAACAATAAACTGACATTTAACTAAACTTAAGCTAACATAAAGCATTTTTAAAATTCCGTATAAAGCATGTCTCGTTCCTATGAAAAGAGTATCAAGCAAACAATACAGGACACGTTAGCTGATGTTGAAATTGAATTTTCGGAAGATGATTCTGATGATGCAATTGAATTTGAATATAAAGGTTTACGAAACTTGACTGCTCTGAATAACAAATATTTGCAATACAAACAACAAGCTGCTAAACGTGTTCACTTAGATTCTGATGATGATAATAAGGAGGAAATTGAAGTGGAAGAGAAAGATGGTAATGGTGATAATAGATTAAATAATGACAATGAATCTAGTGTGAAAGAAACAAATTATACAGGTGATGATTTTGAAATTCAACTTGATGATATAGAAGAAGAACAAGACCAATTTCCAAGGGGCCAAAGAGATCAAAATGGTAATGATATACAAGAAGAAACAGCGTTTGAAGTTTTATTAAGGATTTTATTTACGTCTTGGTTCAAATTAAAACATTCATTAATGATTATTGTTGGTATTGCCGGGTTTTTATTTATAACATTGTTGATAATTATAGCTAGTGCTCAAGTGAGGTCTTATTATTATGATTCACCCGATGGTTATAATGGTAGTGGTAATGTTTTGAGTGTTTCTAATTTACGTGATGTTACAAGATCTATAAATCATTTACAATGGCAAATTAATGATATTGATGATAAAAATAAAAAAAAATTTTATGAATTTAGAAAATATGTTGATTCTAAATTAGAATTTATTTATAATAGATTTGATAATGTTGATGAAGATATTGCTAATTTGAAAAAAAATAATGAAATTTTAATGGATAGAATTGAAGAAATTAATATTAAAGATGTTACTTTTAAGCAAGATAAAGTTCCAGTTATTTTAGATCAAAATAATAATATCAAGATATTACCAGAATTTGAATTTTTTTTACAAAATTTTATTGAATCCAAAATGAATAATACTGGTAATAATACTAATGAATTTCAAATTGATTATACACAATTTATTCAAAATTATGTACAAGAGATTTTAAATTCAAGAGTTGGATTTTTAGATAAAACTGAAATATTGGCATTAATTTCACAACAATTTCAAGAAAATAAGAAAAAATTGATTACTGAAATTAAAACTATTTTCAAATCATCAACTCCACAAGCTTCATTACAACCTTCTTCTATTCCTCAAAAACTTGTTCCAGAACAAAGTTATAAACAAACTGATGATGGGAAAATTAATTATGCATTATCTTCAAATGGTGCTAGAATAATTAATTATTTAACATCCAAAACATTTCAACCAAGATATAAATCTAATGGATTATTAAAATTTTTTTCATCATCTCAAAATTCTGAACAAGATGATGAAGAAAATGATTTATTAAATTCTAATACAGCTTCATCTTCACCATTTATTGTTTTAACTAATAATGAAGGATATTGGAAATCTGCAGAAGTAAATGAAACAAAACTTGCAATTAGATTTTTAGAACCAATTTTTCTTAGTGATATATCTTATATTCATAAGAAAGTAATGAATGGTGCATTATTAACATCAGCACCTCATAAGATTTCTATTTATGTTTCAAGTGATAAGATTAATGAAATTAAGAAATATACAAAATTTGTTGATGATACATTAAATCATGGGAAATTTGTTAAAGTGACTGAAGGTTTATATGATTTAAACAATGAGATTATTGAACAAAAAATCTTATTACCAGAGTTTATAAAAAAATATTTGATTAAATCTATTATTTTTCAAGTTGATCAAAATTATGGTAACCCATTTTTTACAAGTTTATACAAATTTAAAATTTTTGGTTTAACAAGATTTGATTTGGTATCTATTAAACAATTATTAGTTAATCAAGAGATTGATGATACAATTAAACAAGGATTTTATGGTTTACTGTATACAGATGATCAAGAAGGAGTTTCTAATGCTAAGCAAAAAACACAGCCTAGTACTGTTCTAGGCAAAATTTCTACAACCACCAAAAAAATTGGTGATGATGATTATATGATATAAGTACTAATATTATTTCCTAATTAGGAAATCATCAATTGCAGATTAGGAAATTTTTTTTAAAAAAAAAACGGTGTTTTTGTTTTGGTTTGAGCACATCATAATATGTGAAATTAGACCTTTGAGGCCGAAGATGGAAACAAGTTAGAGAAGTAGAGATGAGGAAAAAGTGGATTTATCAAACAATCGTGTGCAACAAACAAAAAAAGTTATATTGAAATTTTATTGGTATTGATTCATTTAATATTATTTTTTTTTTTTTAAAGGAAAAGAAATAAAATCTAAAAGGTTATCAATTATACAGGAACATTTAAAAGGAACTCATTCTTCTTTCAAAGTATCCCTTATAACCTTCCGAATTTTTTTAAACCCATTTTTAACATTCCTTCCTTGGCTGTCAACCTTTTGGTGTATTTCAAATTTCTTAGGTTTTTGAAACTTGTCACAATTTTTTGCCAATTTTTCATTTTTATAAAGAGAAACCGTTTTATCCAAATTTCATACAAATTTTAAAAGTTTATAAACTGAACACAATTTTGAGCATTTATTGGAAATTATTCAAAAGATTTACCAAGTTGTATAAAATTTTACTATTTCAAGTTGATTTTCAATTAAAAAAAAAAAAGATTACCTTTTTTTGCTTATTCGCACACTGCCAACTTCAATACAAAGCCCCGTTACAAGTGTTTTCATATTCTTTTGTATACAACAATATCCACTAACCATACAACATCACATTCGTTAACTTTATATATCTAAACATGGCTTTCAAAAATATCTTTAAAATTAAAAAATCTAAAACTGATGATTTAACTACACCATTTAATGGTTCAGCAACATCATCTAGTGGTTCAACTTCTCAAATGCAATATTCTCAAACATTTCCAGCAACTACTAATGGTCAAGCTGCTGGTACAGCTACAAATAATGTTGGAAACTACACAAATATATCAAACTCTTCAGATTCAAAAACAAATTCCTTATCTTCAACTTCTCAACCATCAACTTTTACATTACCTCCATCCACTTCAAATATTGCTAATCAATTACAAAATAGTCAATCTAAAGTTGAAGAAGAATTAGTTCCAATTGTTACTCTACTGAATTGTCAAAATTCTAGAATATATAACAATAATGCATATGAAGAACAAGTTTTATTTAAAACTGTTAATTTTGATGATTTGAATGGTGCTTCCCATTTTGATTTTATTAATGGAACTGGTGATGATATTAATCAATATGATCAAGTTGATTTGGTTTTAAAAGGTAATCAATTAATTTTATACAAGATTGGTTTAGAATCAACTTTTAAACCAATTACTTTAAATATTATTGATACTCATATTTCTGTTGAAGAACGAATTAATTCTATTATCGTTACAACTAATAAGATTTCAAATGTCTTAAAATTCCAATCTTTAAAAAGTTTACAAAAATGGGTTTCTGCTGTTAAATTATCAAATTTTGAATTTAATAGATTAAATGAAAGTTATACTGCTTCTTTATTATCAGCTAAAGCTACTAAATTATCTGATGTTCATGTTGTAATGTCAGAATCTAGATATAATCATGAAGAATGGTGTAGTATTAAATTTAATGGTAATGATTCTTGGGTTAAATGTTATTGTGTTATTACACCATTTGAAAAAAAATTAAAACATAATAAAAATGGTACAATTAATTTTTATACAAGTCAAAGAACTTCAAAAAAAAATTTGATTTGTTCTATTAATAATATAGATTCATCATTTGCTGTTTTCCCAAATTATGTTGAATTAATTGATGATTCTACATTATTAAAAATTGATTGTGATTTAACTTTATATCCTGAAACTTTAAATGCAGTTTTAGATGGTTGTGTTTCAAGAAATGGTTCAGTTCGTGGATCTCCAGTTAGATCAAGATCAAGTTCTGTTAATAAATCAGCTTCATTAATAAGATCTCCAAGTAAAACTCATTTAAGAGCTAGTTCTATTTCTTCAATGAATTCTTTAAAATCTTCAAAAAATTCAATATTAAATAATACATCAATTTATGTTTTACCAGATCGTCATCATGGAGTTAAAAATTTTGAAACTTTAATTAGATTCTTAATTCCAGTTTATGATAGTTTCCAATTATATGGTCGTCCAAAAAGATTAATTGCTGATAGATCAAATGAAGAATCTTTATTATTTGGATTACCAAGTTTACCACATGTTGAATATTTAACTAAACATATGTCTGAAGATTTAATTATTTCTAATTGGGAAAAAATTATTGCATTAGAAGCTGATGAAGAAGAAGGTTTTGATTATAAATTATTATTTAAAAATACTATTAAAGAATTATATACAAAAGGTTATAAAGGTTTTGGTGATTTAAAAAAATCTGTTAATAGTGAACTTTCATTTGAAAATCCAACAGTTAAAGTAAATTATACAGTTCCAGGATTTGATGCTTCTCAACAATCACAATTACAACAAGGTTATCAAACACCAGAATTAAGAAATATATCAGATGATCAATTTGATTCATATCAACCACAATCTGAAGAATATCACCCATATAAAGAAGAAAGACCACGTTCTTTTGATCCAGATGATACATATACAGGAGCTATTGATATCACAGTTACTGATCATGATGAAGAATACCCAAATTATACTCAACATGAACAACATGAAGAATTAGGTAATCCATTTATTGGTGGTAATTCAGCTTTAGCTGCAGTTGCTTCACAAATGTCTCCACCATATTCACCACAATATTCACCACAATATAATTCATCACCTAGTAATAGTACAAGAATAACTAGTCCTGATTCTACTAGAATTAATTCATATTCCAATTTAAACTCATTAGCTGAAGAAACTGAATTAATGAGTCGCTCTTTTGGTGCTACAACTCTTGGTAAAGTGAAAAGTGAGGAACAAGTTGTTGTAGCATGAACAGCTATATATATATCTATTCAAACTATTTAAATTTGTTTAAATTAAAAAGTTCATATAAAATGTTTTATTTTGTTACGTAATCTTTGTAGTGTTTATTACGTAATGCTCGGGAATCTTTAGTTGGACAATCAACAAAGGAAATTAACAACAACAGAAAGGTGATTATTGATGAAATACTTTTAATTGATTACAATCTAAAATGTTTAAAACCCGTATTGTGGGACCAATTGGTCACTGTATGAAAAGATTTAACAGTGTTCAAATTCCAGTTGAAACTAAAGAGATTACTTCACCAGTTCAACCATCCTTCTTGAAGAGTAACATAGATACTTTCTATTCCTTTGAGGATATCATTAACACCTTTTTTTAGAACCACAATTTGAACCATTGGGTAATCCTGCATCATTATTATCTATAAATTTACCAGCATCTTCAGTTTTAAATTTACGTGCAAATTCAATTCTTGCAGCTAATGGTGATTTAAATGGAATTTCTTCAGATTTAAGTGTTTTAAAAACTGGTAAACCAGTTATATATAATAAAATATCATCAACTTCTCCATTATCATTAATCATATCAAATAATTCACCAACAAGTTCTTTTATGAATTTAGATTTAAAAGAAAATGAAGAATGGACTGTTTTTAATACTAAAAATCTTGTTGGATGGTGTGGTTCATTAGATTTAAAACCAAATAATTTAAGTGGTTTAAAAATTAAGTCATTAAATGATGAAGGGAATGTAATATTAAATGGTGAAGGTCAAGTGTTTAGTGTTGATTTAGCCGTTGGTGAAAGTATTTATGTTAATCCAAGTAGTATTATTGGATATTCAGGTTCAAATGATGGTATTTTTAAAAAATTAAAAACTAGTCATTTAAATTTAGAATTACCAAGATTAAAATGGTTTGATTGGGTTAGAATTCAATTTGGAAAAGCTTATGATTATATCAAATCAAGTTTTGAACCAAATAAAGTTGAATCTGTTCCTATTGATGCTAAAGATGTTGAATCTGAAAACTCATCAATTAAAAAAATTGAAAAAAAACCTGAAGGTCCATCTTCATTATCAAAAGCTTTGGATTGGATTTCTACTAAAATTAATAATGTATTTTTAAATAATAAATTGTTTTATAAAGTTTCAGGACCATCAACAATTTTAATTCAAAATTCAAAACATTCAGCAACTCAAGTATTTACAAATGAACAATTGACACAGATATACAAACAATTAAAATAAATTAAGAAAAAAAAAAAAAGAATAGTCTTATATTATATATATGTTTTTTCAAATAAATGAGCTAAATGAATATGAAATAAAAGCACCTAAATATCCACCAACAATAGCTGGTAATGGCCAACTTTGCCAATCTCTATCCCAATCCAATGGAATAACAACAGCACTTAACCAACACCCAGCAGCAATTGGAATTAATAATTTCAAGAATTGTGTATTTAATTTCCCTAATTTTAAACATAGAGCAATAATTGGAAATGTTAATGCAACTAAATGAATTGATAATAGTAAAGTTTCTTTAGTTAATGTTGTAAATGGGGCTCCAAACAACACTAATAATACATATGTAGGTAACACAAATACAATAGATACTAATAACCCAATAATAATAACGTTATAATCTTTTAACTTTAATTTTAATGATTTAAATTTCTTCTTTAATGGTAATTTCTCAAAACAAACTGAACTGAAAACAAAACTAAATACAATTTGTGTAATAGCAACAACATATGCATGTAATGTTAAATTTTCTTGTAATGCTTCAGCTGGAACAATTGGAGCATAAAAGATTGAATATAATATTAATAATAAATGAAATGGAACAGTTTTAATTGATGTTTTGATTTGTGTAAAGTGTTCATCATTATGAGATTCTTCAGGTACAGGAACTGATGATAGCTCTTGGTGATCTGGAAAAGATACAGTTTTCTTTTGTGTTTTGGGTCCCATTGAGAGTTTATGATATAATGAATTAATAGTTTATAATAAAAGGTTATGATTATGTGTTTATTTTATAAATTGACGTTTCCGTGTTTTGGTTTTTTTAGTACCATCACGTGTATGGTCATGTGATTTTAATTTTTTTAAAAATCAGTCACATGATGTATTACATAAGTAATTACGTCATGAAAAGATCTTCACGTGACATGGTTTGAGATAGATTTTTTTTTTTTTGATTTTCCAGAGAATTTCAACGTGTCAATATACAACAACAACACGAATTGAATAAATTCATCCAAGTGTCATCATCATACAACATCAAGAGTTTTTGTCAATTGAATCATTATTACAATGGACTCTCGTTACTCTTATGATGAACATGCCCAAACATGGCCTGTTTATGCCCTTTCTGTGTTGGTTGTCACGCTAACGCCATTCACTATTCAATCAATTTATAATATTATTGAAAAACCAGAAACTCAAACAGTTAAAGGTAGTATTCTTGTTGAAGGTGAAAATTCTGATGCTGAATCTGCTACTATTGATGAAAATGTTGCTCAATTTAGAAGAAAACATCAAACTTCTAAAATTTTCACAAAACGTAATTTGTATTTAGTGATTGGTTGGATTCTTGTTGGTTTTTTGATCTATAGTATTAAAACTAATGAATCTCTTCCAAGTACTGAAGGTAATGGTACTTTTGATCCATATGAATTATTAGGTATTGAATTTGGTACTACTGAAAAAGAAATTAAGAGTCATTATAAAAAATTAACAGTTAAATTTCACCCAGATAAGATTAAAAATGCTTCTGAAGAAGAAAGAGCTAAATTTGAAGAACGTTTTGTTTTAATTACAAAAGCATATAAGGCTTTAACTGATGAAGTTACTAGAGAAAATTATGAAAAATATGGTCATCCAGATGGTCCACAACAAGCTTCTCATGGTATTGCTTTACCAAAATTTTTAATTGAAGGTAAATCTTCACCATTATTATTAATCTTGTATATTGTAATAATTGGTGGTGTTTTACCATTTTATGTTAGTAAATGGTGGAATAAAACAAAAATTTATACTAAAAAAGGTATTCATACTGAAACTGCTGCATTATTTGTTGAAAAAATTATGGATCATAAACCTTCTAAAATTCCAAGAGTTGGTTTAGTTTTAGATTGGATAAGTGAAGCCACTGAATATCAATTATCATTTCCAAATAAATCTTCAAAAGAAATTAGACAAGCTTTTGATGATTATTTAAATAGAAAGCAAGGTGTTGCTACTTCAACTGAAGTTTTACAAATCGTTAGTATTGCACCAAAATTAGTTTATGGTTTGATTGATTTTGCATCTTCTTTTAGAAACACTGAATTATCTTTTGCAAGTGTTGAAACTTTAAGACATTTAGTTCAAGCTGTTCCAGAATCAATTCATAATGAATTATTACAATTACCAAATGTTGATCAATCTATTGTTAATAAATCTCAAATTAAAAGATTAGGTAAATTATTTTGTCTTGATACTGAAGCTCAAAAAAAGGTTTTAGGTATTAAAGATGATAATAAATTAAATTCAACTTTACAAATTGCATCTAAAATCCCAATCATGAAATTATTAAAAGCTGAATTTAAAGTTCCTGGTGAATCTGTTGTTACTCCATCTTCAAAAGCTCATATTACTATTAAAGTTGCAATTAAATCAGCTAAACATCATGGTGCTATTAAAATTTCTGATGAATCTAAATTAAAAGAAATTGATACTTTAGAAACATTAAGAGATCCATTTAAAATTGTTTCTGAACAACCATCATTACCAACAACTTTTGCTCCATATTTCCCAGAAGCTAAAACTGGTTCATTTATTGCTTTTGTTTCATTACAAAAAGATTCTAAAGTTTGTGAATCTCCAGTTATTTTTGAACATTTAGATGTTTCAAACGTTGAATTAACAGAAGAAGAATTTAAAAAAGGTGATGATTTAGTTGTTGGTACTTTAAAAATCCCAATCACTCAAGCAACTCCTGCTGAACCAGGTGATTATGAATTTAGAGTTGTTATTAAATCTACTGATTATTTCACTTCTGATATTGATACTACTGTTATCATGAAGGTTCAAGAACCACCAAAGATTGAAGAAGTTGATTATGATATTCCAGATCCAGAAGAAGATTCTATTGCTGGTGCATTAGCTACTATGAGAGGTGAAAAAGTTAAAAAGATTGATGATGATTATAGTGATGATGATGATACTGAATTTGAAGAAGAAGAAACTGATTTCACAGATATAAATACAGATACTGAAGATGAAGCTGAAGAGGAGAAATAAATGTAATTCATATACAATACTTTTTTTAAAAATATAACTAAATTTATTATACATGTAGTTTTAACATTTTAAACTTAATAAAATAGCAGTTGGATTTTCAAGTTTTTGTTGCTTATAATATTCATCAATTCTAGCTTCTTCAGTAAATCCTAATGATTTATACCATTCTAAAGCTTCAGTATTTTCAATCCATACATGAACAGTAACTTGATGAACAAAACTAGCTTTAGCTTGTTCAACAATATAATCGACAAGTTTTTTACCAATCCCCAAATGTCTATATGGTTCCAAAACACCAATGGATTCAATATACACAGCAGTTGGAGTAGTATGATGTTGTGGAACTTCTAATTTCGCTTTAATTGCACCAACTGGTATTTCAGAATAAAATGCTAATTTAACAAATTGACCAGCATTTAAAGCATTATCATAAAACTCTTGTGGATAAGAAGTTGGTAAAGTGACTTCATTGATTTTTTTCAGCACACCAATATTATTAACTGTTAAGTCATCTAAAGCAATAGAACCCATTTTTATATTGTTATTATTATTTATGGTTTGAATTTTTAAAGTTGTTGTTGATTTTTCAATATAAAAGTTTTTGATTAAATCCACAACGAATTCGCGAATATTTTTTCGTTTAAAAAATTCAATTTACACAATCAGTTCATTCTTCATTCTTTTAACACAGAAATAGAAATTAGAAACACTTTAAAATGTCATTTATTTACAAATTTTTCTTTCCATCAGTGAAAACAACAGATCCTTTAGCAGATTCTTCATCTTCAAATGATTCCAAAAAAGATCCAATTGTGGAAGGTGTCTTTACACCACGTACTTTAAGCAGATACAATGGTCATGATGATGAAAGGATCTTCATTGCAGTCAAAGGTACAGTGTTTGATTGTACTGCTGGTAGACAATTCTATGGTCCTAGTGGCCCTTATTCCAATTTTGCAGGTCATGATGCTTCTAGAGGGTTGGCTTTAAATTCGTTTGATATGGATACTATTAGAACATTTGACCAACCAATGGATAATTTGAGTGATTTGACTGATGAAGATAAAGAAGCTTTAGATGGATGGGAAGAACATTTTAAAAAGAAGTATCCTGTTGTTGGAAAATTAGTTGCTGAGAATTAGCTCCTTTTTTTGTTCTCAATGCTAAAAGAATTACGGCTATTTTGGTTTTTTATTAATGCAGTTACGAATATTAAATATGTGTTTTAAACAAGACTATATCTCATACTATTTATTATAAATATTTGTAGTATTTTGAAAATTCGTATAGAAAAACCATGTCATGTGATATATCATGTGATATATCATGTGATATATCATGTGACTGTGTCCCAAACCGGGTTTTTGTTGATGTTTTGAAAAAAATTTAAAGCTACGAAAGAAACAATAAAATTTAATAAATATATATTTGGAAATCTGTAAATATTTAGGTAATAAAAGAATTAGTGGTCATTTATAACCTATTCAATTGTCCTAGAAAGAACAAAAAGAATTTTTTTTTTGGCTGCTGCTTTTCATTCCAATTTCCATTACATTATAAATTGATCAAAATGTCTTATAGAGGTAACCGCGGTGGGTTTAGAGGAGGCTATAAGAGTAGAAATGATGGTATGCAAATAGACAACAACTTACCAGGTACACCAAGAGCTATGGCTAATGTTCCTGGACCACAAATGATGATGGCTGCTGAGCGTGCTGCTACACAAAATGCTGTTCAAGTGGAAGTTCGTGGCTGGCAAGGTGCTTCAAAAGATGATTTAGTTAATTTTGTATCAAGAAAAACTAGAATCCCATTATTAAATGCTCAAGTTGATGGTGACGTTATTAAAGCTTCTGTGAAAAATCAACAAGAAGCTGATAATTTGAAAACATGGACTGGGGTTAGATTCGCTGGTAATGCTTTAAAATTTCAAATTGTTAATACAAACACTTCAAATACAATTGAAATGTTGAAAGGGTTTTTACAAAGGAGATATAATCCACAAGCAAAATTATTAGATCTAACTAATATGGCTAGTGATGAAGTGTTAAGAGGTACTGGTGCTTTTAGCTCTTTAACTACACAATCTAAATTATTTCCTGCTATGATGAAATTAGCCTCTGATTTGATTGTTGAAAGTGTAATCCTAGCAAATAATAACTTAGATGATTTAGCTGCAATCACATCATTAAGTTCAACATTTCCAAATTTGAAAAATTTAGCATTACCAAATAATAATATTACAAGACTAAAATCTTTAGAAGTTTGGAAAAATAAATTCAAAACTTTAAGAGAATTAATTATGGCTAATAATCCAATCACAAATAATCCACAATATAAAGATGAAGTTGCTAAAATTTTCCCAAGATTGGTTATATTGGATGGTATTGTTATTAGAGATGAAATTAAATTATCTCAAATTTATAAATTACCATTACCTAAAAAACAGTTCTTCTTTGAAGATGCTGAAATTCAACAAGTTTCAACCCAATTTATTGCCACTTATCTGAATTTATGGGATCAAGATCGTACTCAATTATTACCATTATATACACCTGATTCTCAATTCTCAGTTTCTGTTGATTCAAGTGTTCCAAATGATGCCGATGCATCTCAAGTATCTTTTGGTTATTATATCCCAATTTCTAGAAATCTATCTCGTGTTTCTAGTGAACGTACAAGAAGTACAAGGTTAGGTCATGGTAATGAACAAATTGATAAACTGTTTAAAAATTTACCAAAATCATCACATAAATTGAACACAAACCCAGAGTTATATTCAATTGAAGCTTGGAGATTTCAACAGGTTAATGGGATTATGATTTCTTTACATGGTGAATATGAAGAAATTTCTCCACCACAAGTTGATGCATCAAGTACAAATCATTCAAATCCAAGAGGCCACCGTCGTAATGCTGGGTTATCGTCAAATTCAAACAAATTAACCAAAAAATGCTTTGATAGAACTTTTGTTGTTGTTCCTGGGCCAAATGGTCAATTCATCATTGCATCCGATTTATTATCGGTTCGTCCATGGTGTTCAGCTGATGCTTGGAAAGAGGATACAACCCAACAAACCACACAACAACCTTCAGCACCATCAACACCATCAGCACCACAATCAGCACCAGGTTCATTACCAGGTTCAGCTCATCATCAGAACCATGCTCCTATCCCACAAGAAGTTGCATCACAATTAAATCCAGTGCAACAAGAAATTGTAGCAAAATTACACATAGAGACTAAATTAAACATACAATTCACATTATTATTAGCAGAACAAAGTGGATGGAACTATGATAATGCCATTCAAGGGTTCAAACAGAGCCATAGTGCTGGCCAAATACCCCCAGAAGCATTTGTCTTATAAATAAAGAAATTGGTGTATAGTTTATAACGAACGTTCAGAACAGGTATATATTTATAATTATCTTGTAAAATTAATATAATTTATTCAAATATTGTACACAAAGAAATATCTTTAACCAGAATATCTTGAAGTTGCACGAAGTTGTGGACCTTTCCACATTAATATACAAGGAATATCAATCACTAAAATTGCAATACCTCCAAAAACAGTTGAACCTAAACCAACAGAAAAATCATTTATAGATAAATTTGCCAAAATTGCCCTTGAAAATAAAGGGAAACAACCAGCAGTGTTCGGTGTTTTTGTCCTTGTTGATGTTAGTGTTCGGTGTTGTTGTTCTTTTTGGTGTTAGTGTTCGGTTCGGTTCATTCAGGATTAACAATCAATTCCAACAATTTCTGTTGAACAAGAAATAGCAAACATTTTGGAAAACCAAAGCTTTGAATCTTTATTGTTAACTATTTTATCATTTACATGAAATGTGAACTATTGTTAGAATATATATATATCAGAAGTCTAGGTTAGGAAATACTCAACCATTCTTCTTTAATCATGACTGTACATATTAGTGCATATCTGTCTTTTATTACAGATTTAAAACAATACCAAGCTAATTTATTAAATTTACTGTTTGATAAATTGTAACTTCTAAACAAATATACATTTTCAAGTTTCGAACATATCTTTGATTTAAATCTTATACAAATATTTATCTTTAATATAATAACATCAGATCCCAGAATATCTAGATGTAGCACGAAGTTGGGGACCTTTCCAAAACAACACGACTGGAACACATATCAACCCAACACCTATGCAACCCAAAATAGTTGAACCCAAACCAACTGGAAAATTATTTAAAGATAAATTTGCAAAAAGTTCCCTTGAAAACAACGGGAAAACACCACCAATGACTGATCTGAAAACTGCATTACTTGCAAATGCAGAAGCAACAAATTTGTGAAACGACATTGCAATATAATTTAATAAAGATTGAAATATCAAAATATTTGATGCACCAAACATTGTAGCACCAACTATAGCACCAAACCAATGACCTTTAATTGTTGCAGACCAGCCAAAAATAAATAATGAAATTGGGAATAGAATGCTACCAATTAATGTAGATGGAATGAAATATTCTGGATAAACTGCTTCTTTATTCTCAATTTTCTTTGGGAATGTCCTAATTTTGTACAAATAAATACCAGTACCAATAAAACATCCTACTGATATTGACATATAAGTACATCCTAAACCAATGGTTGAAAAATGTTTTTTTTCTTGAAAATAATAAGGGAATGCTTCAAACCAAGCATATGTAACCGAATAAACCAGTGATACATAAATGTTAATCATAAGCACAACTGGTTCTCCAATACCAATTTCAACAGGTCTCCAATAAATTTCTTTCAAAATTTGTTTTGTAGATCTATGCTTATTATCAAGTTGATTAGCTGTAATGATTTTATCATTACCAGTCAATTTTTTTAATCTTTTTTCTTTAGATAGTAATATTGAATCTGCAAAAGTTTCAGGAACGAAAAAGACAAAAATCAATAATAATCCACCAGAAACTATTAACAAGAACCAGAATTCCCATTTCCATCCTTTGGTAGTAGCTGCAAGAACTGAACCAATCAAAGGGCCAATACTAATCCCAAAAAGAGCTCCATCGCCCCAGAATAATTGAGCCATAGGTAAATATTTTAAGCTAATCATATCTGCAAAACTTGCACCACCTACTGATAGTGCAGGTGAAATAAAAATACCAGTTAAAAATCTTAAAATACATAATCCTGCAATATTTTTTATTAAAGGCATTGGAATATGTAAAATAGTCAAGATTGCCAATGTTGGAATATAAATTCCCCTTCTTCCAATTTGTGGATATTCTGAAAGTGAAGAAAATAGAATACCACCAAGACCATAACCAATAACAAACAAAGTCATTGGTAAAATTGAAACTGTTCTTCCAACATTGAAATCTTTCATTAAATATTCAGAAGCTGGTGTATAAGAAGCTGAAGCGGCATAAACTAAACACAAATGACATGTTAGACAAGCACTGTGCAAAATCTTTGTAAAATATGACCAGTTATGTGGATTTTCTGGATCATCTTTATCGAAAGTGACAACAATATTAGAGGCTACTTCTTTTTCTTTCTCATCTAATGATGTCTCTGTGGAACTTGGTGTTAAAATTTCATATTTTGGATCAATAATATAATCTTCTCTTTCTTCGGGATATGGAAACAAAGTTCTCCCAGAAGCACGATGTATAAATTCACCAACTACTGATCTTTTGAATAAAATTGACATTTTGATAACTTGAAACTTTTATCTCTTGATGAATCCAAAACCAATCTCGATATTTTACTGGGTCAAACTACGCAAATTTATAACTCTATAATTTATATATTGATTAGAAATACACTCAGATATGACTAAACATAAATAACCCCTTCTTGTGCTTCAATATGTTCACTTTTGGAGTTTTAATGCGAATAATTTTACTTTGTACTGTATGAAATCGACGTCGATTTTTTTAATGCAGTTATATGCACAAAATGCGGTAAATTTCGATGATAGACTTTGGTTTCTATTCCAAAAGAAAATATGAAAACAATGCATTATTAATCAACCAATTAAGGTGTGTTTCTTAGGGAAAGTTTATTCAGTTGTATATTATTGCTGATATATGTCTTATTATAGATATCAAATTTTATGGTGGTCAAAGTAATTACATATTAATATATACATTTTATGTTGATCCTCTGTGTCTTCAACCAAAAACCAGTTATTATTAAAATTTGATGCGCATTAATTCAATAAAAACTATATTGTTTCTAAAATAAGTTTGCTATTTTAACCGAATAACTAACACCCCCTCTTTTAACCCCAATCAATTATTATTACAAACGTCAAGTAATTTTGTTTAGTCGTATAATAAATGCAGATATCGGCAATGCAATGCAGATTTACAACGTCGAAATTATATGCAGCTGTCTACCTATTAACCAAAACATGGACATGTGGGTTCTAATAGCTACATATTTTAATTTTATAATTAAATTAATCTATATTATTACAACATAAAACTAACCAAGAAAGAACAACAACAGTGAACAATTGTATTTGTATTATTATGGTATCATATATCCAAAGATTTGGTAACAAAAACTAAGACAGAAAAAATGATGAAAAAAAAATGGTGAACAGTGATTATAAAAATGGAACAAGTTATGATTTGAGGATCAATATATGTGAATATTAATGTGATGAATTATATTGTATGTGTGCTGAAATAATCTTTTCAAACCTTCTTGTAGTTTTCTTCTTTTAAATCTGTTGAGTTGGAATCTTCAGATTTTGGACTATCAGTAGTTAAAGGAATACCAGCATTTTGTTGAGCCAATAACTCTTGTTCTGCTTCTTCTTGTAATTTTTCCAATCTTTCATTTTCTTCACGTTGTTTTTTGATGATAGCAGTCCAACCATAACTTGATTTTTGTCTTAATCTTGCACCATATTTTTCAAAAATCCATGGCAATGGAACCATGGCAAGAGAAATGAAAGCAAACACCGATGAAGCCCAATCAATTTCTAGTCTTTTATACATTTGAACAGTAAATAACGGGAAAATACAAGCCAAAACATATCTTGCCAGATTATTAGCAGCAAGAGCAGAAGCAACAGATAATGGTGGATAACATAAAGAGAAATACATGACAACACCAAAGAAAATTAAAATCAAACCAAAACCAAATGGTGCACCAGCAATGATTGGACATATCCAATGAACATTTTTTCTAGAACTCCAACCCAACCAGAATAAAGCAATTGGCATACAAACAGCACCAACTTTACAAACTAATAACCTAGTTTCTGGAACAATATCATGAGTACCATCAGCTTTACGTTTACCTCTAGTACCATCTGGGTTTTTTGCCATAAAGATATAACGATCACACCAAATATAAAATAAAGCACCTAAGACTAAACCAACACCAATACCCAAGAAGGCTAAGCCAGCAATACCACCTTTCATTTCATAGACACCAGTAAAGATGATTGGATAAGCTTCGAAGAACCCAAAAAGCACAGCAAAAACAAAAGCAGTATATATGGAAAAAACCATAACGATTGGCTCAGTGAACAACATTTTCATTGGAGTCATTAAAGTAACAAAAAGTATGGTTTTCATAAATTGACCAAAAGTGACATCAGGTTTTTTCAATTTTAAACCACGCTTTTTAGCTCTTTTTCTTAATAAAATTGGTTTATAAGTTTCTGGAGTAAACAAGACTGGAACTAAAATAACACCAGCAAACATTAAATTAACCCACATTGTCCATTTCCAAGGTTCATGTTCAACAACAAACCCACCAATAATTGGACCTAAAATTGGACCCATAAATGGAGCTAAACAAAACCCAGACATTGCAATACCAATCATTTCAACATTCCACATATCAGAAATAGTCCCACCAGCCACAGCCATTGCTGGAGATGCAAAGAACCCAGCAAAAAATCTTAAAACTAAAACATCTCTGATTCTATTAGATAAACCAACACCCATGGTAAATAACATTGAGATTGGTAAAGATGAGCAGTAAACGATTCTTCTACCAAATAATTCAGAAATTGGAGCAGCTAAAGCAGGACCAAAAGCTAATCCTAATAAATAGAAAGTTAAACCAGCAATAGCTAATTCTTGGGAAATATGCATCTTAACCATCATTTCTGGAACACCACAAACATATAAAGATGAACCAAAACTAACTTCTAAACAAATAGCAGCAGTAAACATGGTGTAAGCCCATTTTCTACCAATAGACCAATTTTGGGGGTTTTCTGGATCATCAGGGCCATCCCAAGTTAATGTTGCTGGATCAATTTCTTCTTCTTTTTCAGGTAATTTACCAGTCATGACTCTAAATAGTTGATCTTCTTCAGCTTTCTTTTCAGAAACTAATTTTTCTTTAGTAACTGTAGCTCTCGATATTGTTCTTTGTAAAGCTGTAGAATAGTTTTCTGCAGCATAAGCTTCAGAATGATCTTGCTTTTCAGAAACTGGTTCAGCATAAATACCATCTTCGCCATGAAAAGATACATGTGATCTAGCAAGAGACATTGATGTAACTATTTTCTCTAGAGGGACAGGTTCATCTGCAACTTCTTGGTTTTTATAATCTGGAATTTTTCTAATTGTTGAATCTGAGGAAGATGATGAAGAAGAAGATTGACGAGAAATTTGAGGAATATAGTCCTGTGATTCGGGGGCTTCATCATCATCATCATTATTTTGTTTTTCGTCTTTTCTGTTTTCATTTGATCTTTGTTCTTTATCTTGAGCAGAAGTAGTATCATCATAAGCATCTTCATCATGTGTAGAACTCTCATCATCAGTAGGAACATGTGAATAAGCACTTGCAAAGTCTGTTGAGCTTATATTAGAGCTCGAAACATAATTCAGTTCGTTATGTTCCTCATCATTCCCAGTATTATTGTTAAGTTGTTGACTAGCATTTCTTAAAGATTCTTCCTCTTCTTTTGAAGGACCTAATAACCCCATTACTAATTTTATCTAATATGCGTAATAAAAATGAGTGAGTTCAATTGATTCAGTTTAAGCGAAAGTTGTTTGAAACAAACGTATTTATAGGATTTTCAGCATTTTTAAATAAAAATTCACTATATGTTGATTTTCATGATGTTGGCAATGTGGAAATTTTTTAACCGAGGATGTAAATTTTTGTTTACAATTTTTACAAAATTGAGTGAACCAACTGATTTTTATTGGGAATTATTAGATGAAATTAAGATTAATGAGTGGATTTAATGTTGTTGTTGTATTATTCTAGAAATTATTGGATTTTATTGTATAAAAACAACTTTTTTTTTACTAATGTTTTCAAGGGTCTTCTTTAATTGACCGAGTCTTTTACTCTTTAACCGAATGTTTCTTCAGGTCTAAGCCATCCATTGTAAGTAGACAACATATCACGTCAACATTGATGGTTTTCGATGACACAAAATTAAACATCAGAAGGATTATATTTGATTACAAGTTAGACAGAATAAAACTGATATGATCAATATCAAAGTCCATATAGATATCGATAAGTCATTTAAAGCCCCTTATAGGGTTGATAGGATTATGCTCTTGCATATTTACCATATTTCAGTGATCTTCTATCTCTTGAAAAAAGTCTAAAAACGCTCACGGATGAATGCAGGACAGCGCATAATGTATATGCATAGTACATGCATATTGGGTGTGGCACTTTTTAAAAACTTCACGTGACTATTTTTTTTTTTATTTACATTTCCTTTAAAGATAATCAAACATCTAATACAACTGACTATGTGCGTGATATTGTTAATGGTTTATTCTATCTGAATGTTTCACCATTAATACATTCGATATACTACTTTATCCTTGAAGTATATTGTAATTGAAAAGAAGTCAATTAAGCTTAAAATTAATTACTCGCTCTAATACGGCCTGCAACAGCATGCATATTGACTTTAATGGAATATTTAGACAAAAATTTTGGAACTGCAAACTATTTTTTAATGTCCTGATCCTACAAACAGTTTAATTAAGGTAATACTTGGACCAATTTCACATGTATAAGTTGATAGCTAGTTTGCATCCTTCCTTATTCCTTTAGTCCTTTATAAGGATGTTGTCATATTTAAAACAAATTTAAATTGTTATAGGGATAAAAGTAATTCAGGGTACATCAACTTATAAATTATCACTTACAGTCAAATATATGGTGATTATTAAATGATAAATATATTTACCTAATTTGATTATTTGTACTTTTTTTTGTGTCTAATGCTGCTTATCTCTTTTCGGAGTATTTTATCACCACTAAACCCCCTATCAACATGAATATGCTCTAGTTCGATATTAAATTTAAGATACCGGATTTGATGACAAACAATTCAACTATTTAAAATTCAAAAATTCCAAATATCAACTAAACAGTAAAACATTATTCTTCTTTAGTGAATCGAACCTGAAAACTTTCAATGATATTTTGTTGCACCAACCAGAAATAATTTTTGGTCACGTGATGTATGTTAAATTTTTTTTTTTTTGCCAAAGTAGAAAATTTAACTAACCGATGAGCTCAAAAGACAATAGTTATATATACTCAAATAAAATAATCAGAACTAAATCATGGGTGTCCCAGCTTTGTTTAGATGGTTATCTAAGAAATACCCAAAGATTATTTCACCAGTTCTTGAAGATGAACCAACAGAAGTTAATGGTGTTCAAATTCCACCATCTTATGCAGCACCAAATAAAAATGGTGAATTAGATAATTTATATTTGGATATGAATGGTATTGTTCATCCATGTTCTCATCCTGAAAACAAACCACCACCAGAAACTGAAGATGAAATGTTATTGGCAGTTTTTGATTATACTGACCGTGTTTTAAATATGGCTAGACCAAGAAAAATATTAATGATTGCTGTTGATGGTGTTGCTCCAAGAGCCAAGATGAATCAACAAAGAGCTAGAAGATTTAGATCTGCTAGAGAGGCCAAAATTGCTAATGAAGAACGTGAAAAATTAATTCAAATTAGAGAAGATGTTGGGGAAGTTATAGATGAATCAATAAAAGCTAAAAAAACTTGGGATTCAAATGCTATTACTCCTGGTACTCCATTCATGGATAAATTGGCTTTATCATTACGTTATTGGACTGCTTATAAATTAGCTACTGATCCTGGTTGGGCAGAATTACAAATTATTATTAGTGATGCTACTGTTCCAGGTGAAGGTGAACATAAAATTATGAATTTTATTAGATCCCAAAGATCAGATATGGAATATAACCCAAATACTACACATGCTATTTATGGATTGGATGCTGATTTGATTTTCTTAGGATTGGCAACACATGAACCTCATTTTAGAGTCTTACGTGAAGATGTTTTTGCTCAAGATCAAAGATCTTTATCATTACATGAACAAATGAATATGACTGATGAACAACGTCAAGTATTAAAAGAAAAAGAAGATAAAAAACCATTTCTATGGCTAAATATTAATGTTTTAAGAGAATATTTACATGTTGAATTAAATATTCCAAACTTACCATTTAAATTTGATTTAGAACGTGCTATTGATGATTGGGTCTTCTTATGTTTTTTTTGTGGTAATGATTTTTTACCTCATTTACCTTCATTATCTGTTAGAAATGATTCCATTAACTTATTAGTTGATTTATGGAAGAAAAATCTACACAAAATGAGTGGTTATTTAACTTGTGATGGGAAATTAAATATGGAAAATGTTGAAAAATTATTAGTTCAATTAGGTTATAGAGAACCACAAATTTTCAAAGATCGTCATGAACGTGAAGAACGTCGTAAAGGGGGTTACAATTACAAACAAAATGAACAAAGAGCTAAACATGCTAAGAGACAAACTATTAGAAATGAAATTAGAGCTCATATTCCTGATTATGAAATTGAAAAAATTCCAAATAAAGATTCACTTGATTATAAAGAAATGTTTAAATTAAGAAATATGATTAGAATGGCTAATAATGGTGATGCTCAAGCTGTTCAAGATTTAGAGATTAAAATTAAAGAACTGAAAGGTGAAGAGATTATTGAAGAAAAAGTTGAAGAAAAAGTTGAAGAAAAAGTTGAAGATGAAGATGAAGATGAAGATGAAGATGAAGAAAGTTCTTCTGAAAAATCCAATTATGAAAGTGATGTTGTTTCCAAGGAAGATGACGTCAAGTCTGCAAATGTGGCTAATGTAAGTGCTGCTTCAGCTTTAAAAGAAAAGTTATTAGCAAAAGATAACAAAGAGAAAAAAAGTAAAAAGAAGGGCACTGCTGTTTCAACTGAAGAAGCTTCTTCTGGGGATAAACGTTATTTAAATGACGAAGATGAACAATATTACCAAGAAGAAGAAGAGGATGATGACAGTGATGATCCAATTAAATTATATAAGTCTGGTTATAGAAACCGTTATTACTCTGTTAAATTCCATGTTTCTAAAGATCAAGTTGATGCTACTGCCAGAGATGTTGTCAAGAGTTATATTGAAGGTGTTGCTTGGGTTTTATTGTATTATTACCAAGGTTGTCCTTCTTGGACCTGGTATTTCCCTTACCACTACGCACCATTTGCTGCAGATTTTACTAATCTAAGTGAATTTGAAATCAAATTCGATGAAGGTGAACCATTTTTACCATACGAACAGTTAATGAGTGTTTTACCAGCTGCATCTGGTCATAATCTACCACCACTTTTCAGACCTTTAATGTCTGAAGCCGATTCACCAATCATTGATTTTTATCCTGAAGATTTTCCAATTGATATGACTGGCGCTAAACAAGCATGGCAAGGTATTGTTTTATTACCGTTCATTGATGAAACTAGATTATTAAAAGTTGTTAGAGATCAATATCCAAAATTAACAGAAGAAGAAAGAGCTAGAAATGTCAGAAAGCAAGAAGTTGTTTTCATTAGTTATAAAAATCCAAATTTTGCTAAATTCCAAGATTTATATTCTGATAAAAAAGTTGAATGTATACAGTTCCATTTCAACAAATCTTCTCTTGCTGGTTCTGTTTATCCAAACTCTAAATATCACAAGAGTGATTATTTGGAATGTCCAATTCAAGGTGAACATTCCTATCCAAGTATTTCAACTTCATTATTTTTGAAAGCTGATTATAAAATGCCAAAGAAACATAGTGGTAAATCTATTCTATTAACAGGTTACATCAAACATAAACCAGTTTTGAACCAACAAGATAAAAATAGTATTATTTATGGTAATATGGATAGTCGTGGCGGTCGTGGTGGTCGTGGTGGATATAATGGATATAATAGAAATAGGTTCTTTAATAATGATAAAGATAAAAACATTATCACTGTTGGTCCAGGTTCTCCATATTGTTATGATCCAAGATTTGGTGGGTATAAAGCATTTTTGTTAATGTTTTCTCAACAAAAACAAGCTTCTCGTAGTGGCTACTTACAACCTTCAAAATTTTCAACATTACCACCCCCAAGTAGAAATGGTTACTTGAAAAGATAAGAGTATGTTTTACATTCATGCAATATTATTATTTTTATGTACATTAGTGTGATTTATATTAAAAACAAAAAATGCATTGATTCATTTCGTTTGTATTATGTCTAATTTCATTATTGTAGTTTTTTTTAAATAATACCATCTAAATTAATTTTATCCTTTTTGGATTGTTTAGATTTATCATTTAAACTAATGATTTCATCAACTGTTTCATTCAGTGAACTTAAAATTTCACGATCATTAATTGGTTCAATTATCAATTTTTCACGTAATTTTTCTTTACGTAAACGTGTATAAACATATTTTTCATCAAATCTTGAATAATCAAAGTCCAAAGGTAATTCCCAACCATTTTTCATAATTATTTGAATCAGTTTGTAGTGATTTACTTCCATTTTCAATTCTAACAAAACTTTATACCAAGTATGTGCTTGTTCAATTTGACCTAAAGAATCTAATCTCATAATAGAAGCTTTAATAGTTTTGAATGTCATGTTATGGTCTAGATCCGCTAATAAGGATAATAATTCATCAAAATTTTCAATTGAAATTTCTTCATCAACATCTAAAACTTTTTCAATAACTTTACTTGGAATGTATTTAATATTTAATTCTTCAATAGCTTCTTTTAAAATTCTGACACAAATTTCACTATCTTTAAAATCTTCCAATATTCTATCAAAAAATGGTTCAATGATAAGCTCAGTTTTTCTGAATGGATTTAATTTATAATCTTTAACATTTTTTTGAAAAAGTTTTCCAACTTCAACATATTTTCTCCATAAATTATAATATTCCTCTGAATTTTCAAAATGGAATCCATCAACATAAAATAATGCCTTGAAGCAACATCTATAAAAATCAGTTAAAACGTCTTTTGTTGGATTATGAGATGTTATTAAACCAGGTGGTAATGTTGGCTTTTGAATTTCCAACTTTGTTAAATCCATTTTTTCAGGACTATTATTATAAATTAGTCCAATTAACCCCAATTCATTTAATAAATGTTCATAACCAGGGTATAATCCTAAGAAATAAGATGTAATTGTTTTAGCATCTGCTTGTTCTTGATTTAAATATTTTAACATTTGACTTACAATTAACCCCATTAACTTTGAATCTGTTTTTAAATCATTTGCAGCAGTTTTGATTGCAGTATCAATAACACTTAAAAATCCATCAAAAACACCAGCAATTCTTAATTCATTAGCTAGTAAAAGTAGTAAATGTGGTGATATTTTGTGTTCAAGTTTTGTCAAGGTTTTAACATATTGTAATAAATTTTTATAATTTGAGAATTTCCCAATTAATAACCCTGTGACAAGTTGAAATTCAGTTTCATATTGTGCAAGTTTCTTTGAAGTTATAATTTTTGAGCGATTATCTATTTCATATTTTTCAAGAAGTAATTCCCATAATGATTTTGCAATAATTTCTTCGTTATTTTTAATTGCAGCTGTTAAAATATAACCTATACTGAAGAAATCATAAAATTTCAATAAAGTATCAACAGTTTTTTGATCTGAATTAATTAATTGATTCGTTATATTTTCACGTTCTTTTGGGGAACCTTCCAATAAGGAATTTAAAACTCTTTGTAACCCATTAAAAAATTTATATTCATTTTGTATTAATAGTTGAAGAAATGCACCATATTTATCTCTTGGAATTAAATCAATAATTTGATAAGCAATATCCTTTTTAACTGTTATAAGTTTATTAAATGAATGATGTCTCTTATAAAATCGATCATTTCTTTCGTATTGTGGGTTATCAATTAAAAATTTTTTAAACTTTCCAATTATTTGAATTGAACTGAAGATTGATGCTGTTTTTGTTTCAATTTCATCTTTTGGTAATTTAAGAATAAAAGATATCCAATTATCACTAGATTTTTGGAAATTCTGTAAAAGAACTAATCTTAAAAACAATATGACTTCAGGTGATGAACGGTCTGCTTTTCTGAATATTATTTGTGGAGATTTAATCATTGTTCGAAGACCCAATATTATTTTAACCAACTTCTCAAAAGTTTCTTGATCAAATTTTTCTGGCACAGCATCATCAACGCTATATACAAGTACATTTGGTGCTTCTTGTTGAATGTAATCTATGGCATTATCAATAAAATCAAAAACATCACCATCTGATAATTTATATGCAATATTCTCATTAGAACCTGGATATGTCTCCAAATCTTCAATTGAAGAAACATTAATAATAGCAGAACTATTACCATTTCCATGATACTGTGATTTTACTTCTCTTGATTCAATATTAGGTAAATTTCCATTTTTCACAACCTCATCGCATAAACTAATGGACGAAACATTTGAAACACTCGAACTATTAATGGCAGAAGTTGTGTAAAAATGCAAATATTTTTGCCTTGTGTGCTGTATAACTTGTGAATATCTTAATGACCTTCTCCGTAGCACTAACCGAAGCATTTTGTGGCGTGGTTTCCTGTGATTTTATTTAGTTTTGTTTGGTTGTTGTTGTTGATTTTATTATTACAATCAACTTTTCAGTGGTAAATTTCTCGTACGAAAAGAAATTTATTATAAAAAAATTCTACAAAAAAAAAATATTTTGAAAAGAAAATTTGAAATTAACTTTGTTGATTTCAATTGGTTTGTTTATTGGTGATTTTGTAATATTTTTAATGTTTTGGTTAGTTGTTTTAATTCTGTTTTATGTAAGTTTTTCTGTAATGAAGTTTTTGATTTTTCTCTGTTTAATCTAACAAATAACTTTTCGACATATTTATATTTTAAATCAACATCTTGAATCATGGAGATTATCACTGTCTCATCTTTGATTTTTATAGACAAGCTTTCATTATTGAAAAAATTCAAGCCTAATTCTGGATCCTTATTTATTAACCATAACCCAATATTCCATACAAATTCATCATCTTTAGCAAAATGCCTGTAAACCAAATCAATAATTAATGTCAATCCATCAGCTTTATTAAATAAAGGATCTTTAATCTCATCATCACATAATTTTTTATATATTTCAATGATTTCTTTATAGTTTCCTTGTTTTGAATAAATTTTAGTTAATGCAATGTATTTATGATTCTCCTCCAAAAATTTTAATGTATTTGTTGAATCCAAAGTCAAATTATTTTCCACAATAGATAACAATTTCTTATCATCATTCAAGGAGCTATGTAAAATAGCTGATTCCACAGTCTTTACAATATCTAAATTTTCTGTAAATGATTCTTTTTGTAGCCATTTATCCAATACTTTACTTAAAAACTTTTTAAATTTGTCATCTTTAATCATTTTATTTAATTTATTAATCTTTAAAATCAAACCTTTAAAAATCCAAACTTGTCCAAATACTTCATATTGGCAAATATAAGCTAATATTCTTGGATCAACAGTACCATCTGTCCAAACATTAAATGCTAATCCAAATGAATTTTCTTCCAAATAAGTCAATGCAATCAGAGTATTTATGTATTCAATTTCAACCACACCTAATTCTGTGTTCCCTTCCAAAGATTTAAACTCTTCTTCTAATTCTTGTATACTAGATAATGTTGATAATCTAACTAATCTTGGACTTGGTGTTAAGATTGAAACTTCATAATCATTAAATATAATAAGATTAGATGAAGCCATTGCAATCTTTGTGCTAAATTCAAGTTCTTTAGATTGTTTTTCAGAATTATCAATATCTTCAGCTATCAATGGTTTTCTAGTGATGATTTCCACTAATTCTTGACATGGTTCAACAAAGTTTGTGAAAACATTGGTAATCTTACTAGGAACATTAATTTCGATAATTTGACATTCAGCTTGATCATGAATTGAACTGATACTCATTTTAGTGCCAGTACTAGTAATGACATATGGAAAATCAACAGCAACAGAATCTGGATATGAACTTAAAGGAATTGTACCTCTTGAAATATCACCTTGAACATTAACAACAAGTCCCATACATGGTTCTTGTGGGAATGTTCCTGATGTCACAAAAAATTCATCTTTTGCCAGAGGTAAAATAAATGGAGTAACATCACCTTTTTCAATGACTGGGAATAATGGAATTTTCCTAATATTTTCTAAATCAATTAATTCATAATGATTTTTTGATGCCACTAAAATAAAATGTGACCTTCTAACACCTCTAGTGACATCTGGGAATGATAAATCTTTAACCAGTCTTAATGCAGTGGGTGTAACATTAATGATTCTAATTTGTTGTGAAGTATAAATAACAAGATGAACACCACTAGAATCATTTTTAGCTTTATTGTCAACGTCAATAGAAGCGTCTCTAACGTCTTTAATACGGCCAATGTTTGCTGGAGAAAATTCTGGTAATGTGAAACATGATAATAATCCACCAGCTAAAACAACTGCAATATTTATAGTTGGTAATAATATAATTTTTTGTATACTCCGTATTCTTGTTTGATGGAATGAATTTCTTGATATTTGTAAATAATCATTTTCAAATTTAATATAATGTAAAATTTCACCATGAGATGTACCAATATAAATATTATCATTTAATTTTTCAATGCAAGTGATGTTTGGTAAAGTTTCTACTGATAAATCTGGATTTTGAAGTGGAATAGATGAAATTAGTTTTGTTATTGAATATGGACCTTTTGATAATGTAAATTTTGGAATTAATGATGTGTCTTTGGAAGTTTTTGATTGAGATGTTTCCTCATGTTTTAAATCTGACTTCGCCTTAGATTCGGTTTCTTTTAAATCTTCAACTTCAGTTTCAGTAATTTCTTGTGCTTCATTAGTATCATTAGAATCATTAGATTTTGTTGATTCTAATTGTGATTCCGATTCACTAGAATATTCTTTGATTGATTCTTCTTTAACTTCTTCTTTTTCCATATTTTTTTCCTCTTTTGATTTTTTGTCTTTTTCATCAAGTTTATTAACAGCATTGATATTACTCTTCTCGTATACAATTTCTAAATCTTCAGTTATTCCAAAAGACGGTATTTCCTGTAGTTCCTTGTTATTTGTTTCTTTATTATTAATATCTATATCGTCATTATCACCAGCGGCATTATCATCATCAGTAGCAGCAGATTGAATATCTTGACTCTTTTCAACATCATTTTTTTTCAATATATCATGATTTCCGTCTTTTAATTCAATTGGTTGCTCTTGTGTTACTTTTAAATTCTCAATTGATGTTAATTGTTGTTTTTTAGTCTGTTCAAGTTCCTCATCATGATCTTTCCATTCAGATGATTCTTGTTGTGAATTTTGATTTTGTTGCTGTTTCTTTAACTTATTTGATTTTTTCTTTTTTGCCATTCTGATGATTCAACTATGATCACAAACTGATCTTAAGTTATAATCGAATTAACAATTTTATTGTTGTTTTTAATATTGAATTGTTATGTTAGTTTTAGTTTTAGTTTTTTGTTTTTTAATACGTTATTGGAATTAACGGTCTTAAGTTCGAATCTCTTGGGAGGTTGAAACTTTTTTTATTTATTGATTTGATTTGATTAACTACATTTTTGTTAATTTATTATTATTTTATTAGTAAATTTAATTATTTAAATATATTCAATACCATCAATACAAAAACACTAAAGCGATGGATGCAAAAGAAAATAAAATAGAAGAAAGAGAATTTGAATTAAAAACACCCATCATGCTATCTGCACCATTTTTAGAAGTTGTGTTTGAACTTCCAGAAGCTGAAGCAGCAGTTGTAGTAGTAGCCAAATCTTCAGTGGCAGTTGAAGCGATAGTTGGGTTATACCCATCAACTAAATATTGAGAAATTGCAGAACCACTCTCAGCATACACTTGTAATCTAACTGTAAACCATCTATCATTCTGACATACAGCTGGGGATGAAGCACCTCTCCAAATTAAAGTATAATTACCATTATCTCCATCTTGATAACATGCAACAAAAGTATCATGGTAATTATAGTAAAGGTTTTGGTTTTCAACATAAAAAATACCATTAATAGATGCTGGATCTTCAGTCATACTAACCAACCCAGAAGTATCATCGATGGCAAGGAAATATTGTTTTTTGTCTTCAGTGACTTGTAATTGTCCAGTAGTTAGTAATTTAGCCTCACTAATTGTAGTTTGATCTGATGGTAGTGTTTGACCTTTAACAGCTTGATCATAAATGAAAACAACACCAGTTTTTGGGTAGAATCTTAACTGTGCAATATCAATGACTGTACCCCATTTATCATAGTCGATAGGAGTAACTGAGATACTGTTAATTTCTGATGAATTAGTGCTTGCACAAAGTACAGCAGTTAATAGGAAGAAAACAAATAACATCATTATACTTAAGTCTTATAATCAACTATTGAAACATTTGCTAAGAATATTATACTGACATTATAGTTAATTTTTTTTTATTTTTGATTCCACCTGATGATGGAGTTATCGTTGTTGAAATCGGGTGTGAAAATAATAATCAATAGAAAGCTTGTTGAAACAAAATGGTAAATGAGCTAAGAACAAGTTGGGAAAAAAACAGTATTTATATTTCCCAGCCTTTGAAACATTCACATTAGTTTTCAATTAAATCCAATATCTTTTTCTACCATTTTTCATTGTAAGTTTTAACCTGTCTGCACAATTTTTAGTGTAATGTTTAATGATTTGCATAAAATCAGAGAATGAGTTAATCTTGTTAAACAAGTTTAAATAAATTAATAATCCCGACTCAGACCTTATGGTCTAAGAGTTTATACTTTCTTCACAAAAGTAGTAGACTAGTAGACTAGTCGTTTCCATAAATTTGGGTTTTTTTTCATTGCTATTTCCAGATAAATAATTTATGGAGTTGCCTTGTCTCTATTCAATGGATATGTATTAAAGTTGTATAACTGCATATAATGGAAAACTTTTTATTTGGTTTGTTTGATTATTAACCAATTTGAAGTATTATATCTCTTCTTATGCAACTTAATATCAATACAAATGATAATCTATGTCAGGAGTTTTTATATTAAAAGCATAAGCACTTTTAAAAGAAAGTTAGATAATTGAATCATCATCACTTAATATATCAATAATTCCGAGAATAATACAAGGTATTAAATATCATTATTTTCTAATATTTTAAATAAACTAATCTCTGATAAGGCCGTAATGTCGTGGATGTAACAATCGAAACTTCCATCAAAATTAACTTCAATTATTAATCCATCTACAATAACAACGTTTTTATTAATCCCTGTGACTTAATTGTTAAACAAAGGTATATTTACTAAATATATATATTTAAACAACCTTTGATTTTTTTCAATTGTTTAAATTAATTATCAATTTTAACAAACTATTAATTCCTATGAATAGAATATTTCTTCGCAAAATGCACGTTAAATCTATACAAATGAGATGGAAAAGAGGTAATAATTATGCCTACTTATTAACAGATGATAAATCTAAGGATTCATGGATCATCGATCCTGCAGAACCAGATGAAGTGTTACCAGTTTTACACAAACTTCCAAAAGATTATACTATTAAAGCCATAGTTAATACACATCATCATTATGATCATGCTGGTGGTAATAAAGAATTATTAGCTAATTATCCAAAAGCTGAAGTTATTGCAGGTAAAGATTCTCCATTAGTTTCTTATACACCTAAAGATTTTGAAGTTTTAAAACTTGGTAATATTGAAATCACAGCAATTCATACTCCATGTCATACTCAAGATTCTATATGTTACTATGCAGTTGATGGTGATTCAAAAGCTGTTTTTACAGGTGATACCTTATTTACAGCTGGTTGTGGTCGTTTTTTTGAAGGTGATGGTGCACAAATGGATGTTTCATTAAATGAGAAATTAGCTTCATTACCTAAAGATACTAAAGTTTACTGTGGTCATGAATATACTAAAGACAACGTAAAGTTTATTAAAACAGTTTTGGATAATAAAGCAGTTAATGAATTAGATCAATATGCTAATACACATGAAGAGATTGCAAATGGTGTGTTTACAATTGGTGATGAATTAAAATTTAACCCATTCATGAGATTAGAAGATCCTCAAATCACATCAAAATTAAACTTAACTTCAAGAACTGAAATTATGGATAAATTAAGACAATTAAAAAATAATATGTGATTATATACAAAACTTATTTATTTATATATAACTATTTATTAGAAAAATAAAATGTATAACAACAAAAGTTTAATGAAATAAATTAGTATCATCCCACATAAAAAAAAGAACTTTTGTAAAGCTAATTCATTCTAACTCTGATGTCCACACCTTAAACGAGTAGGTTTATCTAGTATAAGGTTCTATCTAGCAATAATTTCAGAGTTTTATTTGAAGATGATTTCAATAAAAGTTTAAAAGTTTTTTTTTTCGTTGATAAATTTTTATAAAAAAAAAACAATGTCATGTGACTTATAAACAATCACGTGATACATATTCAAGCCCCGGGTAATTGATATGAAGGAGAAATGGTGGCGGTAACTTTTTAGGGTAGAATAATATAATAGAAACTTAAGTTAAAAGAACAAAGAACAAACAATTAAGTAGAAAACAATTGATTGTATTGAATATAAAGGAACATGGCTAAGGAAGAAGATATTGTGTTAAACGACGCTAGTGATGATGAAATCGTGGAGAAGAAAGATGTTGCAAAAAGTACTAGTGATAAGAAGGATGTGAAAGATGTCAAGGAGGAAAAGAAGGATAAGACTGACGTTAAAAATAATGAAAAAGAAGAATTGAGTAACAAGGGTGATGATAAATCTACTGATAATAAGGATATCAAAAAATCTGAAAAGGTGGAAGAAAAAGCTAAAGAAAAAGCTAAAGAAGAAAAAGCTAAAGAAGAAGAAGCTAAAGAAACTTTGAAAGAAGCTGCCAAAATTGAAAAATCTGAAAAGACTGAAAAGACTGAAAAGACTGAAAAGACTGGTAAGAAGGAAGAAGATAAAGATGAAGTCAAAGATGAAGGTGTTCCACCACCAAAACCAGCTAGACCATTATCACCAAGAGAAGAAATTAAGAAATCTTTAAAAGAAGCATTCCCAACAATTGAAGATAAATACATCCAAGCTATTTTGATTGCTTCTAATTATAAACCAGAAGTTGCATTTAACGCATTGCTATATTTATCTGATCCAGACTCATTTGTTCATGAGGAAGAACCACCAGCTCCAGTTGCAAAAGAATCTACTCCACCACTACCACAACGTAAGAAGCAATTGACACAACTTGAACAAGATGAACTATTAGCTAAACAATTGGATGAAGAATATAACAGAAAACCAAGAAGACATCATCACCATCATGATGGTTCAAGGCAATCAAGAGAATCTAGAAGAGGCCCAGAATTAACTAGAGAAGATGCTGTTTATGATGCTGATCCTGAAGATGATGATATTGTTTCTTCATTTATTGAAAAAGATTTACCAGTTATTAAAGATAATATTAATAAGAATTTGGAAGCTACAAAAACTAAAGTTAGTTCCTGGATTTCTGGATGGAAACAACAATATCAACAATCAAGTGATGAACTAAATTCCAAAAGACAAAATGCAGCTATTGCAAGAGAACGTTCTGAAATTTCAAGACATAAATTTGAAGATGATCCAGAAGAAGTTGATTTACAAAAATTTCATGGTATTTCTTTAGAAAATAAGGATGTTAAAGATTCATCAAAGATTAGTACAACTACTGAAGAAAATGCACCAAAGCTTCCAACTCGTAACAGAGCAGGCTCTACTGATATTTATGGTACACCAAAAGCCAAGAAATGGGAACCATTACAAACTACTAAACCAGAACCAATTAAGATGGATGATGATGACTTTTCTTTATCTGAAGATGATCATAAATAAATTTAATATTAATTTACTTTTTTTACAGTTTAATTATAATTTTCTAAGTTTTTTTTGTATTTTTTAAAATATTTTAAATAAATGCAATGAATTCCGTATAAAAAGACCTAAACCTGATAGTGTAAATAATAACATAATAATTTTTTTAAGGAATTTTTCATATAATAGCGACTGACTTTAAAAACCTGGTGAACATAACAAAAAACATAAAAGACATAATGATCATGAAGTGAACTGTATCAAATTTCATAAACGTAATAATTGGGTATCAAAAATAGTAAAAAGAGATCAACGAGAGACAACACTTGAACTGAAAGACCTAAAACTAATTCATATTGTAAAAAATCAGCTTAAAGGCAAAAAGAAATAAAACTTGGCTGTCACTCTATGCAGCTTCTGCGGATTTGAAATATCAAAAAAAAAAAGATTCTTTCAAATGAAATCAGAATACCAAAGGTGGAACAGAAGATTCATAATCCACTTGGTTATTTGAGCTGATGATTTCATCAGTTTAGTTGTCTTTTATCAATAACAACAGCAGTGAAAAATTGATTTGAATTTGAACTGACAACTGGTTGCTGAATTGTCAATGTTGGAAATGATTTAGTAACGGTGATTGAAGCTGATGAAGCTGATAATGAGGAAGAGTAAAGGATTGGAGAAGCTGCAATAGCAGAAATGAAAAAAGCTGTAAACTTCATGATAATTTGTATAATATATGAATAAAGGATAAGGAAAGGATTTATAAATGAAAAAGGAGTGTTTGGTTGAATTGATTGTTCAAAAACAGTTGAAGTTAGAACAAATTGGAACAAAGAATTAAAGAAGAAAAAAAAACCAGTTGATTATTAAATAGCTAAAAAGAAGATATATGTTCCTTTATAAATTTCAGATTATTTTAACTTGGTATCAATTTTGTAAAATACTTGTTTTATAATTGAAATTTCCTGCGCGGAAGGGACAATCCTTATTAATGACCAAAGTTCATAACTGAATTCAACGCGATCCCGATTCCAGACCGCGTCTTTATACGTCAAAATGCATTGGTATGCGTATTTATGCTTAGTGAAAACATATTTTTACATCAAAGGTACATTATCCTACTTTGAAGGTGCATTAGACTAAAAACGGCTAGATCTGGTGTGCATAGTCTTTAAAGCGTTGTGAGTTGGTAGTCTCTGTTTAGTCTTTGGGGTCTTTACAGTCCTTATTACAGGTTATGAATCTATTATGATACAGGTCTAAGACTACTAATTACGGGACTAGAAGTATAGCCTTCATTCTTCAATCCGAAACTTTTGACAGCATCTACAGGTATGATCATCAACAAATAAACAAGATGCTCTAGTTTCTTTGTTTACTTATGCATATGAATTCTCAAATAGCGTGTCATATCTGTCATATCTTCGAATAACCGAGAAGCTTTTGAGGCTATAAAGCAATGTTAAAGCCATGTTGGTAACAACAATGTAGGCTGTGATGATGTTTGAAGTTTACATAAATAACTTTAGGAGCTTAGAAATTAGGAATTGATATAACATGTTAAAAACTGAAACAACTCTGGTAGTTCACAACACATGTGATTGGAGATGGTTTAAAACATAATCATCTCGAGTGTATTGTGACATCATGTTATTATAATCATGAGTTAAACAATAGAGTGAAAGAATACAGCATTATGGAATTGTAACTGGAGATCTCAAATTACCATATCAACCTTCGTTTACCTAGTCTCCATGGTGCTAACACTTATTTTGATCTCGTGTATTTTAATACTGCATAGCCCTGCATGAGATAATAATAGTATCTTTATGTTTCACAGTAAAATATGAAATCATTTACCGTGTTTGAACTTCAGTGTTAAAATGGCTTATCAAATATTTAATATTTAGTAAGGAGTTCACTATGTTAAAAAAACTTCAACTTGCTTTTCACTAATGATAAAACGTAGCAGAAAATCAACATTATTTTTTAGTAATTTATAAACTATAGAGATGATAATACTTCAGTTGTTAAATTTAAATAGTGATCAAGTCTTGCAACAAATTCTTCTCACAGGACATCTTAGTGAAATATACTGATAATAGCTTAAAGACTAACATTGGTCTTGATGCAAAATATGGTGGAATATGGAAATTTGAAGGTCATTTGGTGAAGGATAAAACATACATCTAAGCGGTCTCAATTAGTCAATTAAAGTGATATTCTCTCAATTGGGATTTGTGATAATTACAGAGTATACAAGAACCATTGCAGATGCATATACCTATCAGATATATAACCTCAAATACCAGCTTGGAAAATTGAAGATCTACTTATAATTCTAAAACTTGCAATTAGAAGTCCAAGCAAAGATAAATAATTTAATTTGTGAATATAAAAATGAACCATATTGTTTATATCTTTCAAATACTCAATTGAGTACACTCTATCATTACTTTATGAAATTAGTCTAACAGACATTAATGTTATATTCAAAAGTAATAATATTCATGGGCACATATACTCTAAATGACTACTTTTGTTTTGTAGTTAGATCTTTTTGGTTTACTAGTTAACTCATGTTAAAGAGGTGCTCATAGGTGATAATTAAAAAACAGATTAGTTTAAATGTAGAGATGTATTAATATATTATGCATTATTCTTCAACGTTATACTTTAGCAAACTATCCGGTATTTAAGTGTATATCAGCATCAAACTAAGCAATTAACTCAACAACTCAGTATTAACTTCTTTTTTTCCTTTGAATTTTAATGTATCAGAAAGATCAAAGAAGTTATCATTGTGACGTCAATTAATTACAACATATAACAAAAGGCTGAACATCAGAAAAAACATTACTAATTAAATACATTGTTAAAACAAGCAAATATATACACCTTCATGATATACAAAACAAACTTAAATCGTTTCTTTTAAAGCTAAAACAATCGCAACTCTTGATGGAATGTAAACTTGTAAGAAATTAGATCTATTATTCCAAGCCAAATCAGTAGTGAAATATTCAACGTTATTATCTAAACGATCATGACCACAGAATTGAGAATCATCTGAATTCAAGACAATTTTATAAGTACCTGGGGTTTCAACACCAACTCTATAATCAACAAAAGATTTAGTTGGATGGAAATTATAAATAAATAATAAACCAGCTTTTTCATAAACTAAAACTTTATCAGCATCATTTTTTAAAGAGATATAATTATCTTTTGAATGTAACCAACCATATTTAGCTTCAAGATGTTGCATGGCTTTATCAAAATTATATAAAAATTTATATCTTAATAAATCATCATCAACTAAATTAAATTGTCTTCTTGCATAATGATAAGAATCACCATTATTAGCATTTGGGAAATCTAACCATTCAGGATGACCAAATTCATTACCTTCAAAATTCAAATAACCTTCACCACCTAAAGAGTTTGTAATTAATCTAATTAATTTATGTAAAGCAAGACCTCTATCAATATTTGGAGTTAATGGAGATAAAACACTCATATTAGTATACATTTCTGCATCCATTAACCAAAAGGCTAAAGTCTTATCACCAACTAAAGCTTGATCATGAGATTCACAATAAGCAATAGCCTTTTCAGTATAACGACGATTAGTTAAAGTATGAACAATTGCATTTAAATCCCAATCTTCATCTTTTTTTTCTTTTAATAATTTGATCCACATATCTGGTAATGCCATTGCTAATCTATAATCAAATCCAACACCACCAATTGATCTTGGAGTACCTAATGTTGGCATCCCAGAAACATCTTCAGCAATTGAAGTAAAATATGAACCTTCTTGTTTAGCAACAGTATCAATTAAATCATTAGCAAGCATTAAATAAGCAATAGCTTCATGATCAACTGGTGAATTTTCATTCAAATATTCATTATAATCACCACTAAATGCACCACCTGCACCAACACCATGATGTAAATATAACATTGAAGTAACACCATCAAATCTAAACCCATCAAATTTATAGACATCAAGATAAAACTTTAAGTTTGATAATAAAAATCTTAAAACTTCATATTTCCCATAATTAAATAATCTTGAATCCCATAATGGATGTGAACCTTTCCCACCAGCATGAAAATATTGATAATCAGTACCATCAAACATATTTAATCCATCTTCAACATTTTTAGAAGCATGAGAATGAACAACATCTAATAAAACAATGATCCCCATTCCATGAGCAGTATCAATTAATTCTTTTAAATCTTCAGGTGTACCAAATCTTGAACTAATTGCAAAAAAATTTGTAACTTGATAACCAAAAGATGCATAATAAGCATGTTCCATAATAGCCATTAATTGTAAAGCATCATAACCCAAATCTTTAATTTTTGGTAAAAGATTTTTAGTAAATTCTTTATATGAACCAATTTTTGGTTCTGGAGTTGAAATACCCACATGTGCTTCATAAATTCTTAAAGATTTTGAAGGATATGGTCTTTTATTTTTAAAAATATATTCAACTTCTGGATTCCAAAATCTTCCATCATAAGCAACATGATTTGCATCTTTTGCAGGTTGAGTAGCTCTTCTAATCCAAGGAGATAATCTATAAATAATTTCACCACTTGGTAACTTTAAGGCAATTTTAATCATTGAATCATGAGGAATTGCATATTCATCATTTATTGGAGGTAGAACAATATTGAAATTCCCAAATTCATCTTTTTTCATAACATTTGCAGTAATATCCCAATTATTAAAATCACCAACTAAACTTGCTTCAACGGCATTTGGAGCCCATTCTTTATAAGAAATGGTTTTAGAAGATTTATCAACTTGAAACCCATAAACTTTATAAGAATCAGCAACGTTCAATAACCCACCTTCATTTTCATCAAACTTAACTAACCAATCATCCGCAATTTGTCTTCTTTTAGAAAGTTCATTAGCAAATGGTGTCAAATAAGGATCTTGTTCAACAGCGCCTTTAACGTTTGATGGAATTGAGCTCAATTGGTCTTTCTTAGTAGTTGACATAATTTCTTGTAGTTATATGATTAACAATAAAAGAATCTTGTTATTGTTAAAGTTGTTGGGTTTATTGTTTATTTAATTGTTTGTTTTAATGCGTTGGCTGATGTTTTTTTTTATAATAATGCTGGCAATCTGGGGTTGAAATGCAGACAAGCAGAAATTTGATAAAATTGATAATTTTAGGAAATTTGATGTTATTAATTGTTTAATTAAATATTTCATGTGATTCTTTGAAATTTGGGGATTAAAATGATATAAATTTTATGTGGTGTTGTTTTAATAAAATGGTGTTTAAATTAAGATTTTAGTTGGTGATGAAGTTGAAAAATATTTGAAATTGGATGAAAATTGTATTTATAGAAAGTTGATGTCATTAAAAGTATAACTGTGGTATTTATATTTGTATTTCAATCATATATATTAAGTTATTTATAATAATACCCATTTCCTTATCAATTTTATCATTATTCTGAAAGGAATATGAAAATTAATGAAAATTAAATTAATAAATAGAAGAATTAATGAAAGTGTCAATTATAAAATAAACATTAGTACATAACAACATAATCCATTAATCAGATTTACAACTCCAAAAATCATTATTATCTATTTAATACCCATATTTAATACCCATAAACCCATCTCGATTATCACCGTTTAAAAACTACAAAAAAACTGGAAAACAACCAGTACAATAATAAATTCATAACATCAGTACTACAACTTCTTTCTTGTATTTCATCAAAATGGGTTTTATCACCATTTCAAGTAATTTTAAGCCAAATTAAACTTATTCCGAGTATTAAAAACATCCACTTTACATCATCATCATCAAACTAACAACCCAGTTTCAATCTATTTCCATTACAATTCATTCGGTATAGTCAATGACGTTCTTATAATTTATTGGTGATGAGTACTGATGCCCAACAACAACAACATCCTCGTAAAAGAGGTAAATATTCAAAAAATGGTTGTACAGAATGTAAAAGAAAGAAAATAAAGGTATTTAATCTGGACTTAATTCAAGATATTTTATTAATATTTATAGTGTGATGAAAATAGACCTTCATGTTGGCAATGCACTCGTTTAAAAAAATTATGTATTTATCCAAAATTATTATCTTCAACTGGTACTGATGCTCCACCATTACAAACTCCTGTTCTTACCCAGAATGATTTTCAACTACCAATATATCAAGATCCAAGTTTTACTTTACCAAATTTAAACCCAATGATGAAACCCCCTCCAATCCCATTAGCTCCAATTATCCCAGATTTAAATTTATTACCATCACAAGATATTATTGATTTATCAACAGATGCTAGTTTTTTACTTAATGATTTAAATGATATTGTTAATATGAGATTAGAAGAAATTATGACACCATCTTTAAAACATCATTTAGAAGATACGAATACAACTCCATTTAATACAGATTTATCACATTTGATTGATCAATTACAACAACAAGAACATCCATTAGCTAATTTCCAGTTATCAGAACCTCATAATTATTATTTACAAACTTTTTATCATGATTTTAGTTTATTAATCATCCCATTTAAACCATCTCCAGATACAAATCCATTAGCTTCATTATTATTATCATATGCTGAAAACAATGATTATTTATTATATTGTATACTTGCATGCGGTGCAAAATCTGCACATCGTCAGCGTGATAATATTGAAGATGAACGTGCTTATTATTCATATTTATCAACTTGTATTTCAAGTTTAAAATCTCAACAAGAATTAAAATTACCAATTGAAAAAATTGAATCAATGTTATTAACTTTATTACTTCTTATTTCAGATTGTGCATCATCAAAATCACTTAAATGGAGATCTCATTTAAATAGTGCAAAATTATTATTAAAAAAATCTGAAATTCAAACAAAAACAATGATGTGGTGTAGATGTTGGTTTACAATGTATGAAATTTTAGCTGGAATTTCAAATAGAAAAGGTGGTAGTATTTTAAATAATGAAGAATTAGATAATTTGGTTCATAATGATGATTTTTATTTACAATCTTTAAGAAAATTAAATATGATTGATTCATTTGGATTTTGTTTTGGAACTGGACATTTTATTGATTTAGATATTGTTTATAAAGATATTATTAAAATTTTAAACAGTATTAAAGAATTAAAAAAAAATGGAGTTATTGAACAAAATGAATCTCATTTGAAATATGATTTAAAAAATTCAAATGGTGAACAAATCATGGATTTAAATACTATTCATAAATTATTACATCAATTCACATTATCACAAGAAAGATTTGTTATTGATAAATCTGGAGAATTACCTATAAAATTTAATTCTAATGATAATGGGAAAAGTTGTACATATGATATTAGAAAATATTATAATAAAACTACTAAAAAAGAAGAGATATTAAGAGTTAGTTTAATTGATATTTCACATCAAATTCATATAATTGCAGGACAAATCACTATAATGGGTGATATTTTATTGTTTAATAAAAATAGTATTTTTATTCAAGATTTAGTTAAAAAAGCATTATCATATTTTAGATGGTTAGAAGATATTGATGATTTTGATAATTATGGGATTATTTATTTACATTTCCCTTTAGCAGTTATTGGGAAATTTTGTATATTAGAAAAAGATCAAAAATTAATTGAAAAATTTTTAAAATTAATTTATAAAATGGGGTTATATAATGCAAGTTTTAATTTATCAAGATTAACAAAAATTTGGAATAATGAAGAAATTATAGAAAATGAAGAACAAGATTTATTAACTTGGTGATATTTAAATAAACATTTTATAATGATAATCTAACCAATTTTTTGTAATCTTTAACTGCTTGTTTTAAACTTTGTATAGTAACATATTCATTAGGACCATGAGCAACTAAAATTGAACCTGGGCCATATAATACTTTATGTTTTGGTTTAGTTAAATGTTTTGAATCAGTACCATAACCTAAAACTGCAGTTTCAAAACCTGGATAATCATAATAAAAAAATTGAGGTGAAATACCTTTTGTTGGTGAAATAAATTCAATTCTTTCATTATATTTAGAATTTTTAATTGTTGATTTAATCAAATTATCAAAAGAATTTAAATCTGAAGTTGCAACTCTATAAAAAATATTTGCTGATGCATGAGCTGGTATAACATTAATAGCAACACCACCTTCAATTAACCCAACATTTAAAGTAGTGTTTCCTAATAATTCATCATATGGTAAATCTTGATGTTTTAATTCATATAACAATTCAATTAATATATCAATTGCTGAAACACCTAATTCAGGATATCCACTATGAGAAGCAACACCAGTAACATTTAATACACCACCATATCCACCTTTATGTCCTATTCCTAATTTATTTTCAGTAGGTTCACCAAATATAACAGTATCCCAATGATAATCAATATTTTTTTCAATAAATTCCATACCATCACCACCTTTTTCTTCACCAACTACAAATAATAATGAAACTTCATTACTTTTTAATTCTGGTAATAATTCCAAAAAAGCAATAATTTGTGTTGCAACTGAAGCTTTAGCATCACTACTTCCTCTTCCATAAATCTTATCACCTTCAATTCTATAAGGGAAATATGGTGGAACGGTATCAATATGAGATGTTAATAAAATTTTTGTATCATTATATGTTTGTTTATAAGCAAAGACGTTATATCTATTTTTTGAAACTTGTTGAAGTTCAACGTTTAAACCATGATGAGTTAAATATGATTCTAAGAATTTTGCAATTTTTAATTCTGAAAAGGAGACTGATTGAATTGTGACTAAATCTTTATGAAGTTGTAATAAATCAAAGTCTGTTGATAATGGATTGAATAAGGAGGTTGAAAATACTAGTTGTATGAAAAAGAATAAATTCATAAACTTGCTCATTTTTTTGTATGAATAGAGAAATTGATGAGATTATGGTTGGGTACACTGTTGTTTATATACTTCATGAATTATGATAACCACAGTATAACGGGTATTAAACTCTATCAGGGAAATTTGTTGATGAGATTATTGATGCGTTATCATGCATATTGATACGTTAAGAAAGAATTTTTGATGAAAGAGAAATATGGAGAAAAGAACTAATCAAGTATGAGTTATGGATATGTATGTGATGAAGATGGAATTATAATTAAAGTTTTAATTCTCATAGTTATAAGAACCCATAAACCAGTATTCCAGCACTATAGCTCCTTTATGTTCCATCACATACATAATCCCTTACATAACACATAATATTACCTCAGCACTTACCTAATATATGTACACCGGGTAATTTCATTTAATTTAATTTTTTTTTTCGCTGATCTGTCAATAAGAGATGAGCTTGAGCACGATGTAGATGTAGTAAATAGTGAAGTACATACAGTAAAGTGCATTGTAGTAGCCATTTGTGTACCTATACTTCATTTAGAACACAACAGAACGATTGCAAAACAACCTTTGTGTACATATCCACTAGAACATTCGAATCTCATCTCATCTCATCTTTTTTTCTCTTTTTTTTCACTAAAAGTTTAAATTTTTTTTTTCTGACATTTTCAGCTGAGATAATTGGAGGAAATGAATATCATTAATGAAGATAATAAAGTTAAAAAACATAACATTGTGATAAGAATAACAAATAACCTTCAATATCAATAAAAATAATATAAATTTAACAATTAACAACTCAATTTTATCCAAATTTCTCTCTTTAAAATATTTTTAAATTGTAGTTACCCGTCCTTTCCACTTTTCTTTTTCCGCATCAACAAAAAAAAATTTTTCGCCTTTTAAAAAGAAAAATTTTTCCTCTTCTTTTATTTCTCTTCTCTTACACCTTGTTGAAATCAAGAGCTAAAAGAACTTCAAACAATATGTCTGACTCTAAGCAATCTGTTGAAGTCTTGAACGAATTGATCAAGAAGCTTGAAATCGCTTCTGCTGAAGACAGGGATGATGCTGCTACCAACGTTGCTTCTTTCTTGAATGGTAATATCATTGAACATGATGTTCCAGAAGAATTCTTTGCTGAATTAGAAAAGGCCATCAACAACAAAAAGGCCTCTGCTAACGCTTTGGAAGCTGTCTGCCACATTGCTTCTGACAATGGTTTGTCTCCATCTGTCGAACCTTACATTGTTGCTTTAACTCCAACTATCGCTAAGAAATCTGGTGACAAAGATAACGCTGTTAAGGACACTGCTGCTAAAGCTTTGATTGCCATTGCTAGAGCTATCAACCCTCATGCTATCAAGGCCTTTTTGCCTCATTTGACTACTGCTTTGGAAGAAACCAACAAATGGCAAGAAAAGATTGCCATCTTGGCTGCCATTTCTGAATTGGTTGGTTTGGCTGAAGCTCAAGTTGCTTTAAGAATGCCTGAATTAATCCCAGTCTTGTCTGAAGCTATGTGGGATACTAAACCAGAAGTTAAGAAAGCTGCTACTGCTACAATCACCACCTGTACTCAAACCGTTCATAACAAGGATATTGAACAATTTATTCCAAAGTTGATTGAATGTATTGCTAAACCAACTGAAGTTCCAGAAACTGTTCATATTTTGGGTGCTACTACTTTTGTTTCTGAAGTTACCACTGCTACTTTGTCCATTATGGTTCCATTGTTATCTAGAGGTTTGGCTGAACGTGATACTGCTATTAAGCGTAAATCTGCTGTTATTATTGATAACATGTGTAAATTGGTTGACGATCCACAAGTTGTTGCTCCATTTATGGGTAAATTGTTCCCAGCTTTAAAAGCTAACTACACCACCATTGCTGATCCAGAAGCTCGTGATGTTACTTTAAGAGCTTTGAACACTTTAAGAAGAGTTGGTGCTATCCCAGCCGATGATTCCATCCCAGAAGTTTCTCATGCTGGTGACACTGAAGTTACCAAGAAGGAATTGACCAACATTTATGCTGAAAACAAATTTGATGTTGCCAAGAGATTCACCACTGTTTTAGATTATGCTTCTGCTCTTGCTGGTGATTTGATTGATGAAAGAATCATTGATCAACCTGCTTGGTTTGAACATTTAACTCCATACTTGACTGTCTACATGCATGAAAAACAAGCTAAATTAGACATTGATGAATGGAGAAAGAGAGCTATTGATAACATTCCAGAACCACCTCAATTCGAAGATGAAGAAGATGAAGGTGAAGATTTATGTAACTGTGAATTTTCTTTAGCTTATGGTGCTAAGATCTTGTTGAACAAGACTCAATTGCGTCTAAAGAGAGGTAGAAGATATGGTTTATGTGGTCCAAATGGTGCTGGTAAATCCACTTTGATGAGAGCTATTGCTAACGGTCAAGTTGAAGGTTTCCCAACACAAGATGAATGTAGAACTGTCTATGTTGAACACGATATTGATGGTACTCATGCTGATACCGCTGTTGTTGATTTCGTTTTCCAAGATGGTCAAACTGGTGTCACTAAGGAAGAAATTGTTGACAAATTAAGAGAATTCGGTTTCTCTGAAGAAATGATTAACATGCCAATTCAATCCCTATCTGGTGGTTGGAAAATGAAATTGGCTTTGGCTAGAGCTGTTTTAAAGAATGCTGATATCTTGTTGTTGGATGAACCAACTAACCATTTGGATACCGTTAATGTTGCTTGGTTAGTTAACTACTTGAACACTTGTGGTATTACCTCCATCATTGTTTCTCATGATTCTGGTTTCTTGGATAACGTTGTTCAATACATTATTCATTACGAAGGTTTCAAATTGAGAAAATACAAGGGTAACTTGTCTGAATTCGTTAAGAGAGTTCCATCTGCTAAAGCTTATGAAGAATTAGGTGCTTCTGATTTAGAATTCAAATTCCCAGAACCAGGTTTCTTGGAAGGTGTTAAGACTAAACAAAAAGCTATTGTTAAGGTTTCTCAAATGTCTTTCCAATATGAAGGTACTTCTAAACCACAAATTTCTGACATTAACTTCCAATGTTCTTTATCCTCAAGAATTGCTGTTATTGGTCCAAATGGTGCTGGTAAATCTACTTTGATTAACGTTTTGACTGGTGAATTATTACCAACTACTGGTGAAGTTTACGTTCATGAAAATTGTCGTATTGCTTACATTAAGCAACATGCTTTTGCTCATATTGATTCTCATTTGGATAAGACTCCATCTGAATATATCCAATGGAGATTCCAAACTGGTGAAGATAGAGAAACCATGGATCGTGCTTCTAGACAAATCAATGAAAATGATGAACAAGCTATGAACAAGATTTTCAAGATTGAAGGTACTCCAAGACGTATTGCTGGTATTCACGCTAGAAGAAAATTCAAGAACACTTATGAATATGAATGTTCCTTCTTGTTGGGTGAAAACATTGGTATGAAGAATGAAAGATGGGTTCCAATGATGTCTGTTGATAACGCTTGGTTACCTCGTGGTGAATTGGTTGAATCCCATTCCAAGATGGTTGCTGAAGTTGATATGAAGGAAGCTTTGGCTTCTGGTCAATTCAGACCTTTGACTAGAAAGGAAATTGAACAACACTGTGCCATGTTGGGTCTAGATGCTGAATTAGTTTCCCACTCTAGAATTAGAGGTTTGTCTGGTGGTCAAAAGGTTAAATTGGTTTTGGCTGCTTGTACATGGCAAAGACCTCACTTGATTGTTTTGGATGAACCAACTAACTATTTGGATCGTGACTCCTTAGGTGCTTTGTCCAAGGCTTTGAAGGCTTTCGAAGGTGGTATTATTATCATTACTCACTCTGCTGAATTTACCAAAGATTTGACTGAAGAAGTTTGGGCCGTTTTGGATGGTAAGATGACTCCATCTGGTCACAACTGGGTTTCTGGTCAAGGTTCTGGTCCAAGATTGGAAAAGAAAGATGATGAAGGTGATAAATTTGATGCCATGGGTAACAAGATTGCCTCTGCTAAGAAGAAGACTAAATTATCTTCTGCTGAATTAAGAAAGAAGAAGAAGGAAAGAATGAAAAAGAAGAAGGAAATGGGTGACGCTTACGTCTCATCTGATGATGAATTTTAAGTCTGTTGAAAATGTTTTGTTTTCTCCATTCATTTTTTATATTCTTGTTTTGTTATTATAATTAATAAGTTATAGTTATAGATAAAAATTGATTGTAGAATCACTAGTAAATCTTCTTATTGGTAATCGTTAGCTATAAGAAAAGATCAAACCTTTTTTTCTTTTTGATAATTTTGTTATTTAACAATATTACTGATGTTTAACGAACATGAGATCTATTTAAATCTTTCCTCATAAATTACATAACTATTCCCATTTGATTACAATGTCACAGAGAGTCTAAAGCTTAAAAAGCACTTAATTTCTTTTTTATCAAAGTCAAAGTCATTATAGATCGCTTACTAATATGTCACATGATATCAGCACTACCCGGTTAAACAATAGAAAAACCAGACATCGAAACAAGCTCGCGTGGCGTAATGGCAACGCGTCTGACTTCTAATCAGAAGATTCTGGGTTCGACCCCCAGCGTGAGTGCTTGTTTACGAATTATTTTTTTTTTTTCATTTGGAAACCAATAAATTTTCCAATTCATATTAATAGGTGTTTGGTGAATGTTTCGATAACTCTATCAATTACTCATAAAAGGAAGCTAAATATACTTATTTTATCCACTGTATTGTTTTTACTCTTTTGATTTAGTGCAGTAGATCTGAATGTAAATTTTTTAACAGTTATGAGTCTAAATCATTAATCATTAATTATAAAGATGCACTGTTATATTTACTTATAAAGATTAAACTTAACACAAAATGGTTTATAAGTACTGGTAAGTTCTAATAATGGTTCACGATATTAAAATATATCAAGAACCTGATCACAATGGTGAGGTCCTTAGATAACAAGATATTATCAATTAAGATCCATAGATTCAACATCATAGTTTATCACGTTAGTGTTTGGATTAATGTATTTTTAATCATTTTGATGTCATTTTCTCATAAATTGCGGGAAGTTCTGTGATAAAGATGGATCGGTCTTTTCATTAATTCCACATTGTTGTGGGCAAATATTTAAAATTGATAAAAGATATAGATAGCACGTTTATTGTAGCTTTTGGTTTATTTGCAAACAATAGTGATGGACCTTTGAAAGAATATAATAATTTTAAAATATATTGTGCTATTATGTATTTTGCCTCTCGTTGGCTTTAAAAAAATTGATGTAAAGTATGCTACAATATAAATCATCAACTTAAATGCATTCCCATGCACACTTCATATAACACACTTTTACCAAATTAACTATTTTCAAAACAATTTTAAAGCAATAAATTCTTTTGATTACCAACCTTTATTTCATAACATCTCTTCATATTTAACTTGATTTATACCTTGTGAAGTTTTTATGAGCACTATAGCTAGTCTCCTAAACCAATAATGGCCAACAAGGATATATAGGGAAAGTGGCAAGCAAATGCCTAACAGTTCATACCACATTTGAAATGTTTTTGGGTATCAATAATTTCTATAAGAGTCAATTGGGTAATATATCTTTCTTACTCGCTGTTGTTTGATTGTAAGATACTTGTTAAGATGAGAGAAAAATAGAATTTATATTTTCATATATTTTCTGATGAATTACGATCCTTTCAATAGTTCAAGAACTAATCAATGAGTATGAATTAAATGTTTTTTTGTCACACATCCCAATCAACGGATGAATCAGTATCAAAACTCCACCCTGCGCCACTTTTAAATTACCGTGGTTTAGAAGAATCAAATTAAAGAAACTAAACGGACAAGGTGATTCAAATTGTTCAACATTCTGAGTCGTGAAATTTTTCTTTTTTATGAATGTTCCTTGCACGGCTACTACTGAGATGTTATTAACCGTTGATGATGATGAGACTAGATCTTTAAAAACGTAGAAGCAATCTGCTATTTTGGTCTTTTCCTTTTGACAAAGATTTATGAACTGCAGTGTATTATACATTCTTCAGCCATGTTCCTTAAAATAGTATTCGTATTACTGTTGATTCGCTTAATATTTACATACCGCAGAATGCATTAATTGATGTATATTGTTCAATTCCTATAACACAACAGTACAAAGAAATATTCAAGCACAGATCTTTTAAATAAATCACAAATCTCATTAAACATTGATGTCATATTTTTACTAATTCAAGAATTACTTTCATTTCTATTTCAATTTCTTCTTTGATGCTTTAAAATGTTACCATTGGTTGTGCATATACTTGCAGTACTATACATTAGTGTATCAAACATAAAAATCTCAGAAAAGATGAGATGATTTTTTGAAAAGCTTTGTAGAAAGGATCAAAACATCACTTTCAATAGGTGGCAGTATAAAAATAGAATAGATAGAGAATAGTTACAAATCACTTAATTTTATATTACTAATATATTACATAATTATATGTCATATTTTAGTCAGTTCGATTCCCCACGGCCAAACTTTTTTTTTTTCGTTCAGAAATGGCAGTTTTTTCCATCCACAGTTGCATCAACACAAGTAATTAAAAGAAATAAAAGAAATAAAAGAAATAAAAGAAACAAGAACAATTAACAATAACATAATTACACAGAATTTTGTTTTCCCATTAAATAATCTCTTTAATAAAATGTGTAAAGTGAAAAATTTTGTAAGAGTAAACTCACTAACGGGAACTCACTTCCTCAACGGGAACCCACTACCGCAACGGAAATTTCCACCAGAGAAGAAAAGTCATTAAATTTGTCAATAATTTACTCTGTTGAAAAGCATAGTTTGAACTAAAGAACAAACAAGATTTGATTGAGATGATAAAATAATATAAATGATCATCATTAAACCATCATTAACTCAATCCTTCGCGCTAAATTAGCTTTTCCCACTAGTTTTACTGTGGTTGTTCAGTAGAGCCGTATGCAATTGAATATGCAGTGTAAGAGTCAGTTAAGAAGAAATTTTATATTCAACATTTAAAACCAATTGATGATTCCTGAAACTTTTCTTCTCTGAACAATAAAGCATAAAGGACATTTATTCATGGTTGAAATATCTCTACATCCAGAACAATCCCCTTTAGACACTGCAAAGACTCGTGTTGGTGGTCAAATTGACTTACATCCAGACAAGAATAAGATCGATGGCTTCTTAGAACATGATATTGAGCTGCAACTGGATCCAACTAAATCAAATGATACAATCAGAGCGGATGATCTTATTCATAAAGATAATCAAGATGTTATGTTTGCAAATGATGATTTAGATTATCCAGAAGGTGGTCGAGAAGCTTATTTAACAGTTTTTGGTGCTTTTTTTGGTTTAATACCATGTTTTGGATTATTAAATTCTCTTGGTGCTATTGAAACTTATATTGGTTCACATCAATTAAAAAATGAAAAATCTTCAACAGTTGCTTGGATTTTTTCAATTTTTTTATTTGTTAATTTTACAAGTTGTATCTTTTCAGGTACTTTTTTCGATAGAAATGGGGCTAAAATTCCTATTATTACTGGTATGTTATTAACTTGTGGTGGTTTATTTGCTATGGCTAATTGTACCACTATGTATCAATTTGTATTATCATTTGGGATCATGTGTGGATTTGGAAATGGTGCATCTTTATCACCATTAGTATCAGTTACTCCCCACTATTTTAACAAAAAAAGAGGTTTATACTGTAGTATTGCTTCAACTGGTGGTTCTATTGGTGGTATTGTATTTCCTATAATGTTAAGAAAATTATTTGATAAAATTGGTTATGCTTGGACTATAAGAATTTTTTCATTTGTTATTATGGGTTGTTATATTATTGCAATAATTTTTGCAAAAGAAAGATTACCACATCAAAAAAGTGATAAACCAATAAAAGAAAAATTATTTAGTTATTTAAAAGCTTTTGATATTTATTCTTTTAAAGAATTAAAATTTATCTTTTGTACATTAGGTTGTACATTAGCAGAATTATCAGTCACTACAACTTCAACTTTTTATTCATCATATTTAATCTCACAAGGTCAAGATTTATCAACTGCATATCTAATGATCACTGTTGTTAATGCTTTAGGTATTCCTGGTCGTTGGATCACTGGTTATTTATCTGATAAAATTGGTCGTTTTAATGTTATGATTGTTATTTTAATAACATCTGGGATCATATATTTTATAATCTTGGTACCTTTTTCAAATAGTAAAAATGCATTATATGCATTTTCATGTATTTGGGGATTTATGACTGGTTCAGTATTTTCATTAATTCCAGTTTGTTGTGGTCAAATCTCTAAAACTGAAGAATTTGGTAAAAGATATAGTACAATGTATTTTGTTGTTGCATTTGGTACTTTAGCTGGTGTTCCAATTGGTGGTGCTATTATTAATAAAGCTACTGCATCAGAATACACTAATTTTATGATTTATTGTGCTGTGGTTTCTTTAGTTGCTGGTGTATTTTATTTTATTTCAAGAGCATTTTCTGTTGGGTTTAAAAGATTTTGGGTCAAATTTTAAGTTTGGGGTTGTATATTCACTATATATTGGTAATTTATTTAATATTATATTTTGTAACATAATTAAAGTCTTTATAATTTAATCAATTTTCAATATTTGAATATCTTAACTCCATAAACCTTATACAAGATCAAAACTTCAACAACGGTTATAATCATAAACATCAATCATAAAATATCTAATAATCCTTTCAAATTACTCCTAATAAAATTCTCTATTTTTTACTTATAATTTCATAAATTTTTTAAAACAGCACTAAATTTCCACCAATTTGAAATCTGCAATTAATAAAAACAAAACACAACATCACCAACACCATCAAACATCATTAAATAACAACCCCTAAAAAAATAACCATAATGGCACCATTTTACACCAAAATTATCCAATCATCAGGATTAATATCATTATTACATGCTGCATATTCAGCTTATGAATTTAATCATTTTCAAAAAACACATGGTAGTTCATTACCATTTCCAAAAGATGTTTGTATACAAAAGTTTTTTATTAATTGATAATTATTAACAAGTTTTTTTTTTAGATTACATTTGAAGTGATATTATCATTGATTTTAGTTATAATTGGTTCATTCTTGTCTATTGGTCATTCTGAAAATTTATCACTTGTTGATGATGAAATTATTCTTAGTGAAAATAAATTATCACCAATATTAATGAATGAAGCAGTTGTTGAAGAAGAAAAAATTGGTGCTGGACAATTTAAATTTGTTGAAAATAGAACTACTTTTATTGATTACGATTCTAAACGTAAAGAATTTGCTGAATGGGAAATTGAACAAGAAGAAAAGGTTGAACCTGAAGTTGAAGTTAAAATTATTGAAGAAACAATTGTTGAAAAAGATGAAATCAAGGAAAATTTTGTTATTGAAGAAACAATTGAAGAAGAAGTTGTTGATGATACAAAATCTTCTAAAAAGAGTAAATCTAAAAAAGCTTGAATTTATAGAACCATAAATAATAATCATTAATTAAATTTTGTAAACAGAAATTATACAATATGTAAACACCCAAAAACCAACCCAAAAAGTCAAAATAAACTCAAAATTTCTTATAGGATAGATAAAATCTTTCAAAAAATTGATCAATATCAATTACACCAATTTCAAAGATATTAAATTTAATACTTGATAAATCTTTTAAATTGTTAAAACCAAAATGATAAAATCTTAAAATTGTTAAAAATAATGCATATAAAACTTTATAATCATTATTTAAAATAATTATATCTAAAATATGAAAATATAATGAAGTTTTTAAATTTTTAAAAATTTCCCAAACTGAATTTGATTTTAATGCATTATAATCTGATTTAAAATCATCATTATTTAAATATTTTTTCAAAACTTGATTTTTTAATGAATTATTATTAAACTTTGACATTGTTGTATTATTTAAAATATTTTGTTTAATTAAATTTGTTAAATCATATGAATCTTTTTCATCAAATTTTAATAATAATATAGCAAATAAAACTTCATCACCAATTTCTAAACCTTGTGAAGAAATTGTTTTTAATTTTAATAATTTAAATAAAGGATCATATAATTCTTGATTTTTTTGAAATTTACCTAATTTTGGTATAACATTTTCAATAATTTTTTCAATTTCCACAGTTTTAGAATTTGGGAAATTTGAATCAATTGATGATAATTTTGAATTTAATTCATCATATTTTTCTATATTAGGAATTGGAGATGATGATGATGATGATGATGATGAATCATTTGAAATTTTATTAAAACAACTTTCCCAAACTTCTTTTCTATATTTATCAGGTAATTCAGCTCTAAATACTAATTTTTTAATATAATTTAAAGTTGAATTTCTTGAAAATCCACGTTCATTTAATTCATCATATTTATTATTCCATTTTTGATGATTTTCTCTCATTTGTAACATTGCTTCATTTTTTTGTTTATCTAATTTTGCAGCATGTTCAATCATTTTAGAAATATCTTGTTCATGTTTTTTTGATTCAATTGGAGATTTTGGTGGTAACCAAACAGGTCTTGTTGAACTTAATGAATTTGCTTTTTCTTTTGAAATAAATTTTAAATCATCTAAACCTAATTGAGAAGCTTGTTTAATAGCAATTGGTAATTTTACACTTTCTTCTTCTCTTGTAGCTAATTCTTTTGATGCATAATTTTCAGATGATAATTGATAAAATTGTGAAATACTTGTAGCTTCATCAGGTAATGTATAAATAGATTGTGTATGATCATTAAAAACTTGACTATTATGTCTTGATGATAAAGGAGTTGCTGTTGTTGTAGATGAAGATGAATAATTAGCAACACTTAGTGCAATTGGAGTTGTTGGTATTGAACCAACATTACCAGGTAATGGAGATAAAGGCATTGTAACTGGAGAATTTTGAATAACATTTTTAATTAATTTAGCAGATTTTCCAGAAGCTGAAGAAAAAATAGTTGCAGCACCTTGAGTAAAAGGAACATTCCAAATTAAACCATCTTCAATAATATCTTCATCATTTTGATCAAATAATTTTTCCTTTTGACGAATTGAAGCAGATAATGAAGATTTTGATGTAGCTCTTCTTAATCTATATTTTTGAGAAGGAGTTAAAGTATTAATTGTTGAAGATGATAAATTAATAGCAGAAGTTGAATGAGGAGTTTGATTTGGAGTTTGAGTTGAAGCAACAAATGATAAAGTTGAAGAATTACTTGAATTATAATTCTGTAATCTTGATAATCTTGGAGTTGAAGCACTTTGCCTTAGTCTATGATGTTGTTGTTGTTTTTGATAATGCTGAATTTGAGGTTTTTTTGAAATTGGAGTTGAAACTTGAACAATTGCAGTTGTAGTTTGAGATGCAGAACCAACTTCATTTGATAATGTTGTAGTTGTTGTTGAAGCAGTTGTATTGATAGTAGTTGTTGTATCAGTTAAATTTTGTCCAACAATTGGAGATTCAGGAATAGAACCACTTGTCATTGAAGAATTTCTTGAATTTAAATCTTCAGAAAAATCAGATTGAGTAGTTGAACTTGGAATTGAATCATTTGAAACAGGTCTATCCATCATTGTTACTTTTGAAGAATTTTTAGAACTATTTAAAGTTTTCAAAATATTATCACTTGGTCTTCTAAGAGTGATACCTAAACCACCTCCAGGAGAATTATTTAACTGAATTTGAGATTTCTTTTTTTGTAAAGGTTTACTAGTAATGTCAATTTCATCCAAGGATATATTATCCATGGGCTTTGTGATATCAGTAGCCATGATGAGTACTAGCAGTTATTTGTTGATTTTAATAAACGAATGAATGAAACCGGAAAGGGGTCCAGATGAAGATCAGCTTGATGATAAAAGGTAAAAAAACAAAACTTTGGATGAAGCGGAATAAGTAAAAATATCAAATTCTCATAAAATGTAGTTTTAAAGTTGTTGATGTTTTTTTATTTGTTGTTGTTGTTGTTGTTGATGTTGTTGATGTTGATTGATTGATGAGTTTATTTTGTTTTTTTCTTGGCTGAATCGGATTGGATAAATAAAAGTTCTGAACAGTTGATATGATATTCTTATTATTATTATTATCTTTAGATATCACAAATCTAATTTTTTTCTATTTCAATTTCTTTTCAAACTCAATTCAATAATTCTTTAAATCAAATTCTTTTCAGTTGCTTTTGTTTCTATAAAAAGAATTTCAACAAAAAATAAAAAATCGCTGAAAATGAAATTCAACCGAATTTGGATTACATATAATATGCATGTAGTTGCATCGTAATGCCTGGGAATGCATGTAATTGACAGATTGCTGGTCAAATAACCTTGTTTGTTTACAATTAACTTGATCTAGTTTCGGATGTAACTATAACATCAAATTTAATACAATGCACTTTAATACAGGAAACCAGCATTATAATGCAGGGAAAGTTAATCCCCTGATTCTAGATTTCTGAAATAAGAAATAAGACAAGTCAAAAACCGGTAAAATCCATTTTTTGGGAAAATCAATTTAAAGTAACTATAGTGATTGATATTATATTAATATTAATATTATCTAATTCATTACGTAATTATGGCTGGTAATAATGCACAAGACTGTTCCAGGTTCGATTCTTTCGGGTGTGCAGATATTTAATTAGTTTAATTACAAACTATATTAAACAATAGAAACAAGGTATTATATTGGGAATTAATGCAAACTCTATAGGACTGTATTGTGCAAAGTCTTTTTAAGACCAATTTTATTGGGTAGATAATAATGGTTGAGTTTCAGAATTAATTGAATTATTATCAATATTTTCATCTCCAACACCATATAACCAAACTTGATAAAAATAAATAATATCAAAAATAATAGTACCACCACTTCCAATAATAAATGGTAATTCATTTATAAAAAAATTCCATCTATTTGAAACATCATAAATAAATTGACAACTAATTAAAATTGATAAAGTATAAGTTAAATTTCCAAATAATGTACAACCAAATAAAAATGGTGAAATATCTTCAGTTGATTTTCTTTTATAATTTTTCCATAATTGTGGAATTCTTGAAAAAAAATAACATGAAGCTCCAAACCATGCAAAAAATGTTCCATAAAATTTAACTTTATCAAATGTTGTTGTTGTTAATAATATATTTGATATTGGTGCACTTGTAACTTGACCAATATTTGATGCAATAATTGCAGCTGATGTAACTGATCTTGTAATACTACCAGAATTATTACTATTAATTGAACGTCTTGAAATTGATTTATGATGTGAAAGATGATGATGAGGATGATTTTTTAAATAAATTCCATAATAATAATATTGACCAATAATAATAAAATCATTAAATAAAAAATAAATTGATAATATATATTGGAAAAATAATTGTTTTGTTAAAATACATCCAATAAAACTACCAAGATCTCCTAAAATCCAAATTCCTAAAAATATTGGTGATAAACCATCAACTGATTTTTGTTGATAAGTTTCAACAACTTGTGGGATTTGTGCAATTAAAAATGCTGTAAATGATGCACCACCATTTAATTGAGATATCAGATTTATTAATGAATGTGAATCACAAATTTTATCTGACATTTTATTTATTCTAAAGTTTATTCTCTTTATTGCTATGAGTTGATATGACTCTAATGTCGATAAGATTTTCTTCAGACCTTTTTCGGATCACATGATAATGCAGTAGGGTAAGTTTCTATTGTTAATCATTAATATTAATATTATATATATAATTTATATTATATTTATAATTCAGCTGGTTTATATAAAGTATCTAAAAACCCTACAATTAATTTATCAACAACCCCAGTAGTTTTAACACTACCAGCAACACCGTATAAAGCAGAAGTATCACTTTTAGCTTCTCCAGAACCTTTTAATCCATCAATTTGAAATTTTAATTCTTTAATTAATTCATCAATAACTGGAACTGATAATCTAGTAACAGCTAAATGTAATGCTGGAGGTTTTTGTAAAGCACTTAAATGCCAACCTTTAGAACTTAATTTATCAGCTAATTCATAAACATCAATTTTTGAAGATTTAAAAGATACAACAGATAATAAAGGATCACCAATAATTTCTAATTCTGGTATTTCATTTACAATTTTTTTTTTCAAATTTCTAGCAGAACCAACAATTTCTTTACATGATTGAATATAACCATCATCACCCATACTTAACATTGTTGCCCAACAACCAACATATAATGCACCAGGTCTTGAACCTGCAAATGTTGGACTACCATAAACACCGCCAACCCAATCACCATTAACATAATATTGACATTCTCTTAATTTAGAATTACGATACATAATTATTGATGAACCTTTTGGAGCAAATCCATATTTATGAGTATCACAAGAAATTGAAGTAACACCTTGAACTTTAAAATCAAATTTTGGAATTTTAAATCCAGATTTTTCCATATATGAAATAATAAATGAACCTAAACAACAATCAACATGAACAGGAATATCATATAATTCACCTAATTCACCTAAACCTTCAATATCATCAATAATTCCATGAGGAAAATTTGGTGCAGATCCAACTAATAAAATAGTATTACTATTAATTAATCTTTTAACTTTTTTTAAATCAACTTTAAAAGTTTTTGGATCTAAAGAAACATGATGTAATTTAATACCAAAATAATACGCAGCTTTATCAAATCCAGCATGAGCAGTTTCAGGAATAATAATTTCTGGTTTAAAAATTCTTCTATAACGTCTTCCATATTCTTTTGCTGCTAAACAAGCTAATAATAAAGATTCAGTTCCACCAGAACTTGTAGTACCAACCCCAGATTCAGGTGCATTAAATAATTTTAAAACCATACTAACAACTTCAGATTCCATTTTACGAACACCAGGAAAAACATCAGGATGTAATTGATTTGCAACACAAAAAATTTTAAATGCTTCTGATTGTAAATTTATTATATCATCACCACCATGATAAACAGCACCTGAAACTTTCCCAGCTTTCCAATCAGTATGTTTTAAATGAGATAATTTATTTAAAATATCAATGATTGTATCATCTGATAATCCATGTTTTGGTAATTGTGTAAATTCACCAATTTCTGGAGTTTTAATGATTAATTTTGTTTGAATTTTACTGATTGTTTCATTAACTTCTTTATCAACTTGTTTCTTAATAAATGGTAAAGATAAGAATAATTTAAAAAAAGATTTAGAAATTTGATAAAATAAGATCTAAATTGTTAGTTTTTCATCAAAATATAAAACCTCAATTTAATACTTTTATATAACCAAACAATCCATAACCAATAATATTTAAAAACAACGAATGTAAAAACCCTGAAATCACACTAAAAATATGTTAAAACATTGGTCTAATAAGTATACAAAATCTTACTAAACAAACACCACATCCCTAATTCTATAATAAACTGTTAGTATCGATATTCATGTTGTTTCACAAAATGACACTTGAGACATACATCTCCAACCAACTGGAGTTTATCCAATAAAACTGAGCATTAGATTTAAATTCATAAAGTTCTTGATAAATTGATGAAATTAAAATGGAATAATAATATTGGACTTGATCCATTGTGTTTTATTTCTTGTTTGTTGTTGAAGTTGTTAAAGAAAGTAATAAATTTGTCTCATTTTTTTAAGGCCATTTCGGGATTAATACAAAAAGATTAAGACATATTTATATATTTATATTCATTTTCATATATATATATATCAACTATATGGTGTTGTAGATCTGTAAATACGACCATTTCTACCAATACTTAAAGTACTAATTTTTTCCTTTACAACTTCACTTAATTTATTTTCATATTTTTTCAAAAATTCTAAATTCGCAGTTAATCTTTCAATTGTTTCTTCTTTATCTAATTTAATTTCTTCATCTTTTAACTTTCTTAATTTTTTACCTTGATCACTTAATTTAGTAATTAATTCTTTATTTTGTTGTTCTAAAGATTTAACTAAAGTTGATCTTTCTGCAGCTTCTGAAGTAATTTGTTGATATTCAGTTCTTAATAAATCAACTTTTTCATTAGTTTTTTTATTATTATTATCTAATTCTTCAAGTTTTTCAGTTAATTTTTTAATTTCTAAATCTAATTCATCATCATTTAATTTAATTTCATTTTTATTAATTTTAATTAATTCAATTTTTTTTAAATTTAATTCTTTAGAAATTTCACTAAATTTATCAACTTCAATTCTTAATCTTTCATATTTTTTTTCATCATTAATAACTTGTTCTTTTAATTTTGTATCTTCTTTACATAATTCTCCAATTTTTCTTTTTGTTATTTCTAAACTATTTTGATAAATAGTATTTTTTAATCTAATTGATTTAATTTCATTATTTTTTAATTCAATTAATTTTTGAATTGAATTCATTCTTTCTATTGTTAATTTTGATAATAAAGTTTTATAATCTTTTATACTTAATTCTGATGGAATATTTATAGTGGCTAATTTAATTTTTTTCTTTTCATGTGATGTTTCAATTAAAATATTTGAATAATCTTGTTCAATTGATTGAATAATTTCTTCATTTGAATATTCTTTAAAATTTGGTAATGTTAATAATGGCCATTTACCTTGTTGTGGATTTTCTAAAAATAAAGTTAAATTTTCATAAATTTCACCAAATTCAATAGTATAATTTGATGTATAATCAACAAATCTATTTACTAATGAAGAATATAATGTTTTATTTCTTAAATTTTCTTCATCAAACCCATTTTTAAATAATTTTAAAAAACCATGTTCTGGAGAATTTAATACAATTAATTTAATTAATGGGATTGGTTCATTTGTTTTATATGAATAATTATTATTTCTTCTAATAAAATCAATATTATCATTATTTTCATCTAATAATGGGTCAAAAGAAATAATAAAATTTAAATCCACATCTTTAAAACTTGAATTTTTTAATTTTTGTGAAGTTATTAAATGTAATGTTAAAGAATATTGATCATTAGATTTAATAAATTTTTTTTTTGGTATATAATCATCATCTTTAATTTTTTTTTCATGATGATCTGATATATTTGTAGAAATATCATCTGTTTTGGATTCATATAATAAAGTTCCAGAATAACGTTTATAATTTAAAGGTCTACCTAATATAAAAGCTTCAATTAAATCTAATTCTTTAACACTATCACCAACAACAATAATATTTTTTTTTAATGGAATTAATTTTGACAATAATAAATCAAATTTTTTAAATTTATCACTTGCAAGCATTAATCTTTCATGAGATTCCATTAATAATAATTTTTTTGGCATATAATGTTCAACTAATAAATATGGATGATTTGAAATTAATGATAAATTAGTTCTTAATAAACTCATCATAGCATCATTTGATAATACTGAATAATCAGTATGTTCATTTTTAACAAGTTTTGTATCCAATTTATCTTGATCATTCACTAATATTTTTAATAATGAATTTTTATGTAATTTAACAACAATTTCAACTAAATCTCGTTGTAGTGGCGATTCACCACTTGGAAGATAAAAAACTCGATTAACATTTAATATTTCTTGTTGTTCATCTTCATCAATTGTATTATCAGCATCAACAATAGAATTCAAATTCATTTTAATCAATTTTTAATTTTTTTAGTTGTAATTTCGTTTAAAATTTTGTTGTTTTGAAATAAATTTTTCATTTATTTATTGATAAACAAACGAAAAAACAACAATTTAAAATTAAATTTAATTTCGAATTATTTTGTATTAAAATAATTTCATATAAAATGACTGAAAATGTCGGTTTAAATGGGTTTCATTCTATTGATGTTTTTTTTTTTTAAAAAATTCTGATTATTTTTAACATTTTTTTTTAGATTATGGAAGATTGGTTTAATATTGAAGATAATGATGGTTTAAGATTTAGTTGGAATACATTCCCAGTCACAAGAAAAGAACAATCAAAATTAACAATCCCATTAGGTTGTATTTATACACCATTGTTACAAAAAGAATCAATTCATAGGTGCTTTAAACATCCTTTAAGATGTCATGGTTGTAAAAGTTTATTAAATCCATATTGTACTATTGATACCGTTGCTAAAGTTTGGTCATGTTCATTATGTGCAATGAGAAATTTAATTCCTCCTGAACATCCAGATTTTACAGAAATGGAATCAACAAATACAACTATGGAATATATTTTACCATCAAATATAATTACTCCATTAGTTATGCTTTATGTTATAGATTTAACAATGGAAATTGAAGAATTAATTTCCCTTTGTAATAAAATTATTGAATCTTTAGATTATCATCCTCAAAATACTTACATTGGTCTTATAACGTTTGATTCTTTGGTTAAAGTTCATGAATTAAGTTCTCCATTAATAAATAAAATGCATGTATTTCAAAGTTCAAAAATTTATTCAATTGAAATAATTCAAAATTTATTAAATATTCAAAATAATGGTACAAGAATGTTTACAAATCAATATGAACATGTTTTTGGAACTTTAAATAAATATTTCATCCCATTAGATGATATTCAATCAAAACAAAAATTTTCAAAATTAATTTCAAATTTATATCATTATGCATCAAATAATTCAGCCGTACATGAACGTATTAAAAGATGTACTGGTCAAGCTTTGAAAATTTCAACAAGTTTAATGAATGCAGCTTTTAAAGATGCTACAGGTCATGTCATGTTATTTATTGGTGGACCTTGTACTATTGGTGAAGGTCAAACTGTTTCACTTGATAAATCTTTACCAATTAGAAGTTTTAATGATATTGAAAAAAATAATTCACCATTTGTTACAAAATCTATAAATTTTTATAAAAATTTAACTAAATATGCAACTAAAACTAGTGAAGATATTTCAACAACTTCAACTTATTCATTTAACATTTTTTCAGCAAGTTATGATCAAACTGGTTTATATGAAATGAGAATTTTAACTAATAAAACAGGTGGTGTATTAATTTTAAATGATTCATTTACTTCAAATATTTTTAAAGAAACTTTTATTAAATTTTTTCAATTAGATATTGATCAACAAGTTGATTTACATAGTTCTGGAACTTTAGAAATTTTAACTTCACAATCATTAGAAATTGCTGGTGTTATTGGTGATGTTACTCCAATAAATAAACAAGCTTCAAATGTTTCAGATGTTGCAATTGGAGATGGATTTACAAATTGTTTTAAATGTCCATTAATTTCATCAAGACATAATTATGGAATATATTTTAACGTTAAAACTGTTGGTTATAATTCTGATAGAACTTCAATGCCAAATAGATTTACTATACAATTTCAAACTACTTATAAACATTCAGATGGTTCAACAAGATTAAGAGTTACAACTCATTATAAACTTTCTGCAAATTTAGGTAAAATTCAAGATGGATTTGATCAAGAAACTGGAATTGTATTATTAACAAGAAATGTTATTTATAAATTAGATCAATTAACTTTACATTATGATAATGTTTCAAAATTTTTAGATGATTTATTAATTCAATTTTGTCATAATTTTGCTATTTATATTAAAGATGAACCTCATTCATTTCATTTATTACAAAATTTTTCTTTAATACCTCAATTCATTTATAATATGAAAAAATCTCCAATTTTAACAAATTTTAATAATACACCTGATGAAAATTCATTTTATACTGAAATTTTCTTAAAATCAAATGTTGAAGATTCTTTATTAATGATTCAACCAACTTTAACTTGTTATTCTGCTACTGAAGAAGAACCCACTCCTGTCTTATTAGATGCATCATCATTACGTAAAGATTGTGTGTTATTAATGGATTCATTTTTTTATGTATTAATTCATTATGGTGAAATTGCAGCTCAATGGAGAAATTCAAATTTAGATGAAAAAGAATATTCAAACGTTTATGAAATGTTTGAAGCTCCAAAATTAGACGTGTTGGAAATTTTACAAAATAGATTCCCATTACCAAGATATATTGTAACTGATGAAGGTGGTTCACAAGATAGATTTTTAATTTCAAGATTAAATCCTTCACATAATGATGGTGTGGCAAATTCTGAAATGATTTATACTGAAGATATAAGTTTAAATCATTATTTCAATAATATTAGAAAAATTGTTATTAAAATGGAACCATTATAAATTTGTATAGAATTATTATTATACACTATAATTATTTTTTTCAGCCTCTGAAACTAATAATCTTTCAACTTCATCACCATGTTTAACTAATTTCCCATTAATCTTCTTATATGCATAATCTATTGAAACTTTTTTATTCAATATAAATTGGTTATTCATTTTAGTTAAAGCATTATCAGAATCTTTAAAATTTTTATAATAAATAAATCCATTATGTTTACTATTACCTCTTTCATCTCTATTGACAACTGGTGTTTTGAAAAAATTCCCAAATTGTTTAAAAATATCAAATAATAAATTCTCATCAACTAAATCATCTAAATTTTTAATAAATAAAGTTGCACCAATATCAACATTATTCTCTCCACTAGTATTACTATGATGATTAACTTTATTAACTTTAATAATCTTATCAAAAACTCGAGTCCCATTCATAACTTTCTCAGCATATTCAACATCTTTCAAATTCTTAAATTCAACAAATCCATAACCTTGATGTGTTCTTAAAATTCGATCTTTTGGTAAATGAATATTTTTAATTGGTGCAATTTGAATCATTAATTCATATAATATAGCATCTGTAACTTTTTCATCAAGGTTACCAACATATATCGTACAGTCTTGGTTTCTTTCCAATTCAGTTGGTCTTTTAAGCATTGTGTGTGTTGTATAATATTAGTCTAATGTTGATGTTAATGTTAATGATTAATGGATCTTTTTATTTATTTTATTTCACTAACGGGATTCGAACGGATTATGTAAATCATTACGTAATTTAATTTTTAAATTACCCGATGTTTTATAATAGTTTAAGAGTTTAGATTAATGATTGTATTTAAGTTTACTGTTTGGTATTAAATTTGGTTTGGTATGTCCTCAGTTGGTGGCTAATATAAATTCTTCAAATTTTAGAACTTTAGTAAAATTAATATCCATAAAATGATCGGGAAAATTAAAGTATTAAATAGTTTACATTTGACTTATCTTACTATATTATTGATGAATAACTAATTAATCTTAGACCTACTTAAATCACTATTTAAATAAACATCATCAAAATTGCAACCAAAGTAGTAGTGGATTTTAATAATTTGTTAGCAGACCCTTCGTAGGTAGAAATTGCAACACTAGACGACGCTTTTTCAGAAAATGTAGAAACTTGAGTCACAGTAATAATTGGTGGTTGAGACTCTGAACTGACAGAAGGTTTTGGTGATGATGTTGTTTCAGACTTGACTTCTTTGGATTTTGAAACTTTTGGTTGCTCAGATTTTGGTACTTCTGCTTGTGGAACAGATGTGGTTTGGGTGCCTGACTTTGGTGCTACTGGTTTTGATGAATCAGCACTTGGAGTGGAAGTAACAGGACAGTAAGTTGTATAAATACTCTCAACCTCATTGATGGTAGTAGTAACTTCAGAAGCAATAGCTGGAGTAGTAGTTTCAGAACATACATTTTCAGAACATGATGTTACAGTGATAAAAGTGGTGACATAACTAAATTCAGTAGTTTTACTTGTACTTTCATCAGCTGGTGTAGAAATGGATCCATTTGGAACTGTTGTTGATTTTTCTGTGGATGGTTTTGATGAAACTGGTGTGGAAGTTGGTGAAGTGACCGATGTAAAAGCTGAGATACTTGACACTAAAGTGCTTAATACTGGGGTACTTAGCACTGAAGACTCTGTTGAACCTGAAGACGAAGTTGATTCATTAGCAGGGGATGTTGATAATGGACAGTAAGTGGTGTACACGGTGACAACATCGCTGATAGTAGTAGTCACAACAGTAACACCAGTGGTAATTGGTGTTTCTGAACAGATGTGAGAAGAACAAAATGTTGTGGTAATAACAGTGGTCTTAACATTTGTTTCAGAAAAAGTGGAGGTGGTTTCAACACTTGAATTTGCTTGTCCAGAACTTGATGTAATAATACTAGAAGCAATGCTAGATGAACTGATGGTAGAAGAAGAAACATCATATGAAGAAGAGATACTAGAAGAAACAACTGATGAATCTGACAAAATACTGGAAACTGGTGAAATTGATGATAAGCTTTCTGAAGAAACTGCTGATGAAGCATCTGAAAGACTTACAGATGATGATGATGATGATGATGATGAAACTGCGTAGGAAGATGGAATTTGAGATGATGAAGTAACAATCGATGAAGAGGAAGATGTGCCTTCAGAACTAGAAACTGATGTTGAAGCCACTGAAGATGAGTAACTTGAAGAAATTGAAGAAATAACTGAAGAAACTGAACAGAATGGGAAGTTTTTAACTGGGTTTCCATCACTTCCAATAGCTTTGATCTTTACTTGGTCTCTTGTAGTACTACCTAAAGCATTAATAGATCCTAATACAAATAAACCATCTTCACCAGCACCAATAGCATGGAAATCCTGACCATAAAGCTTTAAATAACCATCTACAATGGTCCATGGATTAGCATCAATATATGAATCAGAGTAAGAGACTAAAGACAAAAAATTTTTACCAATCCCAGCAACAAACCCTTCCATAGTCAAAGAACCATTACTCAAGATATGACCAGAGCATGTTGCACTAGTATCAGCCATATAAAACTTGTAGTCAGTATCGACATATAAATTGAAACCATCCAATTCAGTACCTGAGGCATCCAATTTCAACGTGAATTCTGGACTATCACATGGACTTGTTGGAATAGTATCATGAGTTGGAGTAGAAACAATAGCATGACCATTAAGAGTGGTGTTGAAAATAGCTTCATAATCTGTAGCAACAAGAGTAAATGGGCCATCACTTTTCAATGCCCTAGTGTGAACAGTGACATGAAAATAGCCATTCTTTGGAATGGTTGCTTTAACAAAAGCATCAAAAAAAGTTGGATTCAAGACAAGTTCTTCTTTAGAGACTGGTTTTCCATTGATGTCCATATCAATGCCTGTAAATAAGTAATTTTCTGGTGATTCTTTACTTGCAACCATAACAGCAGTGCCTGTTTGTAATGCAGCTGGGTAGAAAATATCAAATTGAGGAGAACCAGAAACAATAGAGCCAACAATGTATGGAGTTGTAACAACAATACTTGGACTTGGATATGTGTTAGATACAGATGAAGATAATGAAGAAGATGGTGAAGATGACGTAGGGATGGTAGATGATGATGAAGATGGTGTAGGAATAGCAGATGATGATGAAGATGGTGTAGGAATAGTAGATGATGAAGAAGATGGTTTAGCAGATGATGATGAAGATGGTGTAGGAATAGCAGATGATGAAGAAGACGGTGTAGGAATAGCAGATGATGATGAAGATGGTGTAGGAATAGTAGATGATGATGAAGATGGTGTAGGAATAGTAGATGATGATGATGGTTTAGCAGATGATGATGATGGTTTAGCAGATGATGAAGATGGTAATTTTATTGGAGGTTGTTCAGGTTTAGAATTCTTTGGTGTAGCTTTGTACTTAGAAGCATCAGTAATACCTTCAGCTGTTAGTGGCATGTAACCAGCAGCATCACTACCATCATCTTTAACAGCACGTATTTTAACAACAGTACCTCTGCTACCACCAGCATTCAAAGATCCCAAAACCCATTCGTTATCATCACCAGATTCAATTGCATGGAAATCACAACCATATAACTTGACATAACCATCAACAACAGAAAATGGATAAGCAATTTCAGCATCATTAGAGTCTGGAGACAAGGACAAGTAATTCTTACCAATATAAGCAGCATTACCATTAATCAACAGAGATGAATTCGTTAAAACTCTACCCTTAGCTGGAGTTCCTTTAGTAGACATATACAACTTCAAATCATCACCAGTCCATAAAACAGCTTTGTTGATATTTGGATCGTCAGCACATTCCAACTTTAGTGTGAACTCTTCAGAATCAGCACAAATTAAACTAAACAATGACGCTAAAAAGATAAGCGAAAAACTTAAAAACTTCATGATAAACAATAAAACGAGTGTAAAGGTTTGGGTAATAGTACTAAATATTTAGTGCCAACATCACTGGGAACCTACTTATTTATAGATACAGATTTCACATCATCTAAGTATCACAAGTTACCATTTTGGCACTAAAAAAGCGCAAATTATACCATATAGAAAAGTTTTCAGTAAACACGCTATTCATTATAAACTAAAACTCTTTTATTTATCTCATTGTTGATTTGTTTTGGTCTTTTTTAATTTGCTCTATGGTGCATTCAGCCTATCATTTCAAAGAATACTAAACTCGATATGCAACAAGTACATGATAATACCCGATTTTATGCAAAGTTCAGTCTAAAAAACTAAAACAAACATCCCTTCATTCCAATCAGTCTAAGGTGTATTTGTTTTGGAATAAAAGGCTCTTGTAAATGCTCTAAAATAACAACAAACTTTTGTAAACAATGAGCAAATAAACAATAACAAAAGCACCAAAAATTTTATTAACTATCTAAAATTAACATCACTTAGTATCAATAATTTAACAACCATAAACAAATAACATGTCCAAGATAGTAATTTTTATACATTTTAATCAGTACTATTGTGATCATAAATTGAAGATTCGCGCCTTGCATCACCAAATCTTGAAAACGATTTTGACACCCCTCTAAAAATTGGGAAAATCTCTTCAGGTCCACAAAAATATTTACATATCTATCCAGTAAGAACGTAATTTCTAAAAAATAATTAACTGGTAATCGTTGTTTCTTTGTTTTCTTGTTTTTTTTAGACAGTTAATTGAACATTAGGTCATTAAAAGAAATCTGCTCATGTAAACGAAACCTTGAACTTGTATGTATGATTTACATGATTTTCATTAAAATATAAGGTGGTTTCTTATATAGTAGAGGTCTATTATTGTCTATCATATAGTAGTTAAGTACTAAACAATGGTATGAATACAACCAAGTAATCATTACGAACTCCACTCCTACACGCTGCATTCAAATTCAAATATATAAACCAAAGTATTTCCAGTAATTCATTTTTTATTTGGAGTTTAATTCTCTTCATTTAAAGACAATCATTATGAAAGTT